>SNQJ01S0009801.1:79626-116532 GCA_010110895.2 Picea sitchensis
TCCTTTTACCCCACTTAAATGTTCAAGTACAAGATGATTCAAAATGAAAATGTCTCCTTGGTATATATAGGAGACTAGGAGGTGTAATTACAACTAATGGCCTAAAGCCGACATAAATAAAATAACATTACTAATATAATATGACCCAATTAAGGAGTAATGAGCCAATATTAGGGCTTAACATAACTCCAATATCTTTTGCCCAAAAATTCCAAGATTCTTGGTGAACACAGATAATTTTTGTTGAATTTTCACTATGCTTGGCTCAAGCATGAGGTTTATTTCATTTTAGCATTTACTTGAACCATAAACAAATGCAGCTACACCATTCACAATTTCTGCAATAACCAAGATCACAAGAAGAAATACCATGCACAAGAACACAAGAAATATCCTGGGAAAACCCTTCTCAACAAGGGAGAAAAACCCAGCAATCCTTTGTCATATTCTCAAGAGAAGATCCTCCAACCATGAAACCCTAGTGTACACAAGAGGGTTCTCTACTACCTTGAAACTTTCCCCCAAGAGAGGTGTACACTTCATCCCTAGAAGATGTAATTGATGACATATCCAAATGACAAGTGACTTGTGTGTTTCCTCAATGGGGAAATCACCTTTATTTATACTAGACTTGACAGACCAAAAATGGTGTCTATTGGCACAACATGGACAACCTCAATAACTCATAAAATAATTAATTATTACAATAAACATTAATTATCTTTCACATATGGTGGAGTTGACCTATACCCTTTACATCACAATTAGGGTTATAGGTAAATATTACTCTCAGACAATATAGCAAGGGATCTCACACATCCACTAGTGCTCAACCACTAGGGGCACGTCCACCCATGCTCAGCCACAGGGACGTCCTACTCAATATATCTCTATCTCACTGAGTCAACAGGAGAATCATCTGGAGTACCATCTCAATCCTGAATCAACTACATCCACAAGGCAGTAGAGCACACATCCAGAGTCTGACGCACATCCATCACATGGACACCTTCACCCCACACAAGGGTACACATCATTTCATCTCAATCTAGAGAGAAACGACACCCCCACCTCATGGGCCTCCTCATCCCACATAGGGGCACACATCGTCTCATCTCATTCCAGAGAGGAATGACACACCTATATCATGGGCACACACAACATATGGGCTCTCTCACAGGTCAACTCACTCAATCTGTGTCCTGGAGGATGTCTCACAAAGTTGTAATCATCAACACCCCCTCTCAGCTAGGGAGGCATTCTCCACCAAGCCAAGTCTCTCACAGAAGTACTTGAAATTTGTCTTCGTAAGTGGTTTGGTGAAGATATATGCAATCTTCTCATGTGTAGGAAGGTACTGCACGTGTATTTCTTTCCTCTACAGCATGTCTATGATATAAAGATATTTTATTTCAATGTGTTTCGATCTATCATGAAACACAGGTTTCTCAAAGAGCTTCACACAACTCTGGATGTCACAAAGAATAATGGTAGGATCCATCTCATGATCAAATAAGTATGTCATGAGCTTGTGAATCCACACTGCTTCGTGGACTGCCACACTCAATGCTATATACTCTACTTATGTGGTACTCAAGGCCACAAAGCTCTGTTTCCTGCTGCACCAGGAAACCATGGAATACCCCAAGGTAAAACAAAAATCAGATGTTCTCTTCCAGTCCACTGCGCTCCTTGCCCAATCTACATCGGCATATCCCTAAAAACTCATTTCTACACTGGAGGCATATCTCAGTCCATATCCAACTGTGCCTTGTAGATATCTCAATACATGCTTCACTGCTATCCAGTGAGTCTATCTCGGTTGACTCATGAACTGACTAAGTACATTCACTTCATATCATATGTCAGGTCTGGTGTTAACCAAATACATCAATGATCCAATCAACTGTCGATATAAATGTGGATCAATCTCGCCTAAATCTATAGAAGCATCACTCATTTTCTTCAAATCCATCACCATCGGTGTAGGCATGGATTTGCAGTCTGTCATACCGAACTTCTTCAATATATCCATTGTATATTTTCTTTGACTCAGGAAAATCTCATTAGTCCTCTGCCATACTTCTAGTCCCAAGAAGTAGTGCATCATACCCAAATCCTTCATCTCGAATTCAGAAGTCAATGATCACTTGCATTCAACAATAATTCTTTCTAAACCGGTGAGGAATAAGTCATCCACATATAGGACCAAGATTAGGCACTCATTATGAACAATATGATAATATAGTTTTGGATCAGCAACACTCTTGCCGAAGCCCAAAATCATCAATAATCCATCCATCCATCTTCACGTACCAAGCACGAGGTGCATGCTTTAGTCCATACAAGGCTTTCTTCAACCTGCACACATGAGTTTTCTCATCGTGTATCATGAATCCTTCTGGCTGCTCAATGTAAACTTATTTATCAGTCTCACCATTGAGAAATGTTGTCTTTACATCCATTTGATGTAGTTTCCAATCCATGGATCCATCTAGTGCAATGATAGTATGGATGGAAGTGTATCGAGCTACTGGAGCAAATGTCTCCTCATAGTCGATTCCCTCCACCTGTGAGAATCCTTTGGCTACAAATATTGCTTTGTATTTCTCGACACTTCCATCATCTGCATGCTTTATCTTATAGATCCACTTGAAAGTTACTACAGACTTCCCTTCTGGTCTCAGAACAATATCCCACACATCATTTTTCAAGATGGACTGATATTCTTCTGCCATGGCATCCTTCCATATATGTTGACCTGTCGCTTCTCCATGACAAGAAGGCTTAGTATCAATGATGTGGCTCATGGCTATAAAGTATCTTTCTCTCTCGGGATGTGCCTTGAGGAGTTGCATGGCCCTCTACCTCTTGCATAGTTTGTCGAGACCAGGCGGGCCTTTTATGGCCTACTGCAATGTCTCTGGGGATATCAACTGGAGCAAATGGATCAACTGGAACAACTGGATCAACTGGAATAATGATTTTCTCTCTATGAACTACTGAAGGGGGAGAAGGTATTGTCTCGTTGTCAATATCCATCTGAGATTCTCTGGATCTTTGAAAGGATATCTCTTCTTCAAAGATAACATCTCTACTCACCTCAATCTGTCTCTGACTAGTGATGTAGATCATATATGCCTTCGAAGATTCATTGTATCCCACAAATGTACCATTTATTGTTGAGGGGTTTAGCTTGGATATCTTTTCTTTGGGTACATGAAGATATATTGGACACCTAAATATCTTGAAGTGTCCTACCTTAGGCTTCACTCCTATGAAGGCTTCTTCGAGAGTTATGTTCTTAAAAATCTGGTGAGAACTTATGTTTTGAACATATACTTATGTCATGCATGCTTCGTCCCACATAATCATAGATAGACTCTGATCATGTATCATTTCTTTGGTTGCCTCGATGATGGTTTGGTTCTTCCTCTCTGCAACCTCATTTTGCTGAGGGTTGTAAGGAACTGTGTACTCCCTCTGAAGTTTGAAGGACAAACATCTTCCTTTGTTGTTAACCTGCCTGGAACAAGAAAACAAATGAAAAGAAACAAGACAAGAATATCTCCTAGAGGAAAATAATGAGTACATCTCTAGAATCAAAACAATTTAAGGATTGTTGTCACAGCTACAACACCTACTTGTAATGTAGCAAACTTAGAAATGTAGGTTAGAGGCATGATGATTAAAACAATAAAACATGGAGCCTTCACTTCTAGTGTGTCGTTCCTCTAAATGCACTGAGATCCCTCTGGATCCACAATTTCAGCAAAGGTTCCTTCCTCCTACAAGTACCCTTATGACAATGATACAAATAATATATACAAGTGCATACTTGAGAGTGTTGATATGATTTCTCCAATGGCACCTAGCTGATCTCTGATATCTTACATCTTCATGAAGAAGATAGCAACGGTGTCACCTTTTGTCATCCTGATATTTTGAAGCTAGCCCTTCAATGTAAGAGCTTGAGTAGATGATTATCTTCCTTGCCTTGATGAAATCTTCCTTCCTTTATTCCTTCTCTTCATCGGTAGTTGTCTCTAGTAAAGATTTTTGTATCACCCACAATATATCTTCCTCTTCAAGAGTGCTTTGAAGTCTTGAATTCCAGGAACTGAAGTTGCTTGATCCATCAAGCCTATCTTCCACCAAGGATATGTTCATCATATTTTCAGATTCTTCACAAACCCTTACCAACTGGGCTAGGAAACTTAACGGCTAGGCTAGGCTAGCAATATTAGGTTTTGTTGGGCTTATGACTACCAACAATAATCCTTGAAAGTCAAAAGAAAATTGGCTTATGAGCTACAGAAACCCTAGATCTAAATTTTCTGCAGAAAATTGCGAAACCCTAGGGCCAAAAACCCGAAATTCTCGGAATTGCAATCTGAGATTTTTTGAAGGTGCATTGAGGGAGGTCGTACACCCCTATGAAATTTTTATCCCCAACGTTTCAATATTAAGTGCTGGAACACCCAAAAAAGAGAGGGTCGTACGGAATTGTAGAAACACTAGAAGGTTGTACAGAATTGCAGAAAGGAGGACGATTGGATTTAATGCTTTTGCAATAGGTTCTTCAAGACCTATTTTATTATACCATGTTGAATTTTCACTATGCTTGGCTCAAGCATGAGTTTTATTTCATTTTAGCATTTACTTGAACCATAAACAAATGCAGCTACACCATTCACAATTGTTGCAATAACCAAGATCACAAGAAGAAATACCATGCACAAGAACACAAGAAATATCTTGGGAAAACCCTTATCAACAAGGGAGAAAAACCCAACAATCCTTTGCTATATTCTCAAGAGAATATCCTGCAACCATGAAACCCTAATGCACACAAGAGGGTGATCTACTACCTTGAAACTTGCACCCAAGAGAGGTGCGCACTTCAGCCCTAGAATATGTACTTGCTGAAATATCCAAATGACAAGTGACTTGTGTGTTTCCTTAATGGGGAAATCACCTTTATTTATACTATACCAGACAGACCAAAAATGGTATCTATTGGCACAATAGGGCCAACCTCAATAAATCATAAAATAATTAATTATTATAATAAACATTAATTATCTTTCACATATGGTGGAGCCGACCTGTACCCTTTACATCACAATTAGGGTTACAGGTAAATATTACTATGAGACAATATAGTAAGTGATATCACACATCCACTAGGGACACATCCACCTATGCACAGCCATAGGGATGTCCTACTCAATAGATCTCTATCTCACTGAGTCCACAAGAGAATCATCTAGAGTACCATCTCAAGCCTGAGTCAACTAAGTCCACAAGGCAGGAGACCACACGTCATAACAACTCAATCCAGACTCTGGCGCACACCCATCACATGGCCACCTTCACCCCACACAGGGGTACACATCATTTCATCTCAATATAGAGAGGAACGACACACCCATATCATGGGAATCCTCACCCCACACAAGGGCACACATCGTCTTATCTTAGTCCAGAGAGGAACGACACACCCATCTCATGGGCACACCCAACACATGGGCTCTCTCACAGGTCGACTCACCCAATATGTGTCCTGGAGGATGTCTCACGACGTTGTAATCATCAACAATTTTAAGGATGGAAATTTATTTTAAAATGTAGAAACCTTGGTTAATCTTATGAGCCCTTAATATGCAAAATGTAAAATGTTTGGCGATAGTTTTGTAAAAATATTCAAACTTCTAAGGATTTTATATAGTTTCTATAAAATTTTGGCGATTTTTAAGGTAAAATAATTTTACTCTATGGAATTTGGGCGAATCATTTTTAGAAAAATGGGAAATTGACAAATCTATTTTTGGGAAAAACCATGGAAAATTAGCCCATTTGCGAAATTTAGCTCCTAAAATCATCTATGTTGGTGAACCACTCAAACTAATATTTTGTCTTCAAATTGCAAAATTATCTCCACATCTTTGATATTCTTGGATTAATATAATTGTTGCATAAATCCATAAATGAAAATTATGTGACATCATGGCTCACAGTTCCGATGACACAAGGTTCCTTGGATGAGTTGCAGGAACAGGAGTTGCAACGCAGAATAGTTCCCTGACGATTTGCAGCAATTGTACTTCAGGTGAGTTGTAGCACATGTGGATTTGCAACAATTGTACTTCAGGTGAGTTGTAGCATAGGTGGAGTTGCAACAACTGTACTTCAGGTGAGTTGCAGCAACGAGAGTTGCAGCAACGAGATTTGCAGCAATGAGAGTTGCGACAACGAGATTTGCAACGCAGAATAGTTCCCTGGTGAGTTGCAGCAACTAAAAATGAGTATTGCAACCACTGAAAATGAGTGTTGCAACAACTAAAAATGAATGTTGCAACAATTTGAACCAAAACATCCCCAGTGGAAACATCAAAATCTACACAACAACTTGTTTGGCATATCATATTTGCAAATTAACTCAAAGATAAATGCAAATATGATCCTTTTCTAATGTTGAATCGTAACTTCTTGTAAAGTACTAAAGAAATGTAATGGAGACACATTAAGTCTAAATCCCGCACAATGATGGATTGATATGTGGTCTAGGTAAGTGGAAAGAGGTTAAAGGTAGGGGAAAATGGTATAAAAAGATGTCATTTCTGGAGCCCATCTACGTGTTCTACTTTATTGATTTTTGTCATGGATTTATTTGCAATGGGTGTAATTCCTTCCCAACAGGACATGCAATATGTGGATGATTTATTCAAGTAGATGCCAATGTGTTTTCACATGTGATGGGTGGAGGATCTACTTCATTGATGGCTAGTATGTGATCTAGATTTCAAAGAGTGTAATACTTAGGAGGATTTGTGATAGGTGGTTGATTTGTCATACTATATCCAATGTTTGGAGTGTCCTAATTCCTGTGATAAGCATGCGTAAACATTTGATTGTTTGTTAATTTTCAAAACCCAGGATGCATTGATTCACTACGTGATAGATTGATGATTATTGAATAATCTATTTTGGTTGAATTATGAATCAATGGTTTTAGGGATGTCAATCGTGCTCAACTTCAATTATTGTTGCAATTAGAGTAAAATTTCAACATTACCCCTTGGTTAAACATCTTGTACATTTATGGAGAGATTGATCATGGATATGATGGATAATGTGATGCTAAGCTAGTGATGATGGGTCATCATGTGCATTTGTATTTTGTGCCTAATTTTGGAGCCTTGAATGTTTCATGTTATATCTTCATGTGTATTATTTTCTTAAAGCGTTGGCATTGAAGAAGGGTGTGGAAGGCCTAACTTGGAGATAGGTTCAAAACCTATGGTGGTGAAAGCATTGATTGATTCCAAGATGGAAACTTATGGGAGTAGTGATGAGTATTAGTGGCAAGGTTGTTGGATTCTATCAGGTTGAGGGAGTTGACCTTCATGATACTCTTTTCTCTAGATTTTATTAGTGAAAGGGAGGTGTCCTTCATGAGTTTTTTGTCTCAATTGTCGAAGGTTTTGAGCTGCATGAAAGGCATTCTCTTGCTCACAATGTGATGAAAAATATTTATGGGTCGATGTGTCTTTCATGATTTTAGGATCGATGTGTTGAGATTAATACAGTATATTTTATCTTGTCTTTTGATGGATCTAATCCACTTGCTTGGTCTTGTTGGAGATGTGATTATCTTTCCAAGATGCCCTAAAACAACTTGTAATATGGTGTCAAAAGATTTTTGGCTTGTGATGATGACTCTAGAGATGTTGGAGATTGATAGGTTATTATTGATATCTTCCTTGTTCTAAAGTGATTTCATAGTTCAGCAAGAAGCAATGATCCATGGTTATGTTCCTTCAATTTCACAGATGGCCATTGTTCTTTTGGAGCCCTTGGAAAAGGGAAGAGGGAGTAGCTTGGTTTGGTAATGTAAACCTAGTTTCTTTCTTGTATTCTCCTTGCATGTTCACCATTTATAAGCTAAGTTGCAGATTGTTTGGTTAATTGCTTGGAGAGGGACACACCTTTGTGAGTAGTGACTACTTGGATGTTGAGGTGTGCAAACCTATACCTATGGGCGTGATTCTTGCAAAGTAGGTATGATGCTATATCATGATGGAGGAGAATTATTTTAGTTTTGTGGAGGCACTAGAATTACAAGTTGTAGATTTAGAGAGAGTTGATGAGTGTTATAGAAAACATTTTTCTCATAAATACGGAGAGATAGCTTTTGAGGTTACTCCATAAGTGTTTTCACCTTGATAGTACAACACTAGGTATCATAAACCCTTGGCATTGCTTCATGGACATATGGATGGCTCAATTTGGATGGATGCTTAACCTTGGTTAGAGTGCTCACATGGCACCTTTACCGAGGAGGTTGTTACCATAATCGACATAATGACTAACCCATTTGGTGAATATGATGGGGGAGTATTAAAGAAATCTTGAGGTCTAAAATAGGCATCCAAAGGAAAAATAATAAAATAAGAGCTATGAATTTTCAAATAGAAAGAAATAAAACTACTTTTTTATTGTATTTTTGACTTATCTCCTTATATGTTTACTCAAGTTTCAAGTGTAGACACTCATTCAAGGCATAGTTAAATGCCACAACCAACGAGTGCCTACACCTTAAATTTGAATAAACCTATAAGGAGATAAGTCAAAAATATGATAAAAATAGGTTTTTTATAATTTCCCTCCAAAACTATTTACCCTTATGGTTGACATCATCATATTGAATCCTATATGCTCTTTTAAAGTTGATGTTGATAGTATGTTTTTGTTTTGAAGCCCATTTTTTTCATCAAAATTTCTCTAATGTCAATTATTCAATTAAGAGAGGTACCTACCTAGGAGGAGAAGCACTAGGCACTTGGAGGAGGGTACTTAGCCTTTGGAGCTTGGGACTATGTGATATATATGTTGGAGGTTGGACACCTTACTTGAGTTAACTTGGGTTGAGGAGCATGTTGAATTTAGAGGAGGGCACTTAGACCTTGGAGCTTGGGACTATGTGATATATATGTTGGAGGTTGGACACCTTACTTGAGTTAACTTGGGTTGAGGGAGCATGTTAAATTAGAGTTGTTATTAAGTTCTTCTCAATTTTGTGACAATAATAGCAGAAGGATCACTGAAAGAAACACACCACAAGGTACACATCATTTATCTGGGAAACCCTCATGAGGGAGAGAAACCCAGTAAAAAAATTCTTAATATAGATTGCCACAATGCCAAGACAATAAACCAAACACTAGAGAATATGCAAGATTAAGCGTAACGTAACCTCTCCTCTTCCTAATAACCGGCAGTTTCCTTCAAACTTATGCACTAGATGAGTGACTTGAGTGTGTTCAAATGAGGAACACTCCTCACTCATTTATACTAGCCGACATGCGCTAGAAAGGTGTCTCTTCATCAAGCAAGGTCGACAAGTTTTCACTTAGTGTGGTTATAACTAATTTTAATTATCCCTGGGGGGGAATTTCTTAATTAGCATGATATAATCAGGATTTAACCAATCCAAAAAAAGGGATTTGGTCATACATAAGCCCCGACATGATCAATCCAATAAATGGGATTGATCTATAAGTAAATGATTCAATAATAAATAGAATACTCTTTGCAGTTAAAATATTTCAACACTCCCCCTTAACAAGAAGGGTATTCTACTAACACAACTCGATACAACATCATCAGGAGAGAGAGATGGCAGCAACATCATCATCATCTAGAACACTGACTGGCACATCTATAAATCATCGGAATTTTTTCTCATCATCAATATTATTATCTTTCACAGCACGGAGCTGGAGTAGCATCATCATCATTGTTCACAACATGGAGCTCGAGTAGAATCATTATCATCTTTAGCATGAGGCTAAAGTATCATCATCAACATATTTAGCATGAGGCTAAAGTAATACCATCAACATCTTTAGCATAAGAATAAAGTATCATCATAAACATATTTAGCATGAAGCTAAAGTATCATCATCACCATATTTAGCATGAAGCTAAAGTATCAACAACTCGAGGTTGGAGCAACATCATCACCGCGCGAGGATGGAGCAACATCATCATAGCACGAGTTTGAAGCATCATCATCACCAGCACGAGGCTGGAACAACATCAACATCAACACAAGGTTGGAAATAATCAGCATGAAGATGGAACAACATCAACATCATATGCAAGATAATGAGGCAGGTGCAACAACATTTTGTGGTACTCTGAAAGATCCAAAGGATCTACCCAGGAATCAAAAGATTCCCTAGGATTTAAAATCCTAATGGACCTACCACATGGTACTCTGACAGACCCAAAGGATTTTCCCAGGAATCATAAGATTCCCTAGGATATAAATCCTAACGGAGCTACCACTATTGACCAAAGCTAGCATATACATGCACAAGTACTCTGACAACCCGTCCTTACGGACCTTCGGGATCTGTCCAGGGATGATCAGTCCCCTAGGGTATAAAATCCTAACTGAGCTACCCGCTATTGGTTAGGATAGCATAGTATCATCAGCATCACTCCCCCTTTCGAGGGAGATCATTTCGAACTATACCAAGCTTGTCTTGAAAGTTATCAAACTTTACACGAGACAAAGGTTTGGTCCACAAATCTGCAACCTGTTCATCTGTGCCAACATATTGGAGCTTTAACAACTCCCTTCTACATCATATCATGAATGAAGTGATACTGGATCTCTACGTGCTTCGACTCATCGTTGAAAACATGGTTCTCCATCATCTTTATACAACTCTGGTTATCACATAGAATCACAGTGGCTTCCATCTCCAGATCAAATAGGTATGTCAACGACATCAAAAGCCATATGGCTTCACAACTGGCGAAACATGTTGCAATGTATTCCACTTTTGTCGTGCTGAGAGCAACACTCGATTTCCTCCTGCTCTGCCATGAAGTCATGGCTGACCCCAAACTGAAACAACATCTTGAAGTGTTATTTCTGTTAGAAACACTTCCAGCCCAATCTGAATCGGTATAACCAATCAGTTTGAAGTCATGATATCCATTATAACAGAGACCATATTCCAACATACCCTTAAGGTATCTCATCACATGTTTTGTAGCGACAAGGTTAACACGTCTGGGCTCTACCAGAAACTGACTCAAAGGTGTTCACAACAAAACATATATCTGGCCTGGTATTTGTCAGATACATCAACGAACCAATAATATGCATGTACAGAGTAGAATTAACCAATTCTAACAAAGTATCTACCAGGAGATTCAACTTTGTTTATGTGGGCGTGTTCATGGATTTACATTCCAACATGTAAATCTCTTCAGTATTTCAACTGCATACTTCCCTTGGTTAAGGAAGATCTTCTCTAGGCTCTACCAAACTTTGAGACCTAGGAAATAGTGCATCATGCCCAGGTCTTTCATCTCAAATTCTATAGTGAGCTTCTTCTTACAATCTCTGATGAGATTTTCTTCTCCACTTAAGAATAAGTCGTCCACATACATCAATAATATAATTGGCTCATCATTCATAACCTCGAAGTAAAGGTTAGAATTTAGCTTTACACTTGGTAAGGCCCAAGTTCATCAGGGAACTGTTAATTCTGCCATGCCAAGCTCTAGGAGCTTGCTTTGTCTTGCATACATGATTCTTGTACTTTGAAACTAAATTTTCACATCACATTGTGCCAACCTGGTACACTTGCTCAGTTGCAACTCAATCTGCCCAATCATGTGCTAGCTTTATGTTCTTTCTGCAAAGCACTATCTGTCTCATTGCCTAAGAGTATGTCCTCTCCTCTTTCTACAACTATTCCTTCTGGGACTGGGACTCTGCACCTACATCTTCTCTAAGGCTAAGAATGGTACCTCCATTCTCACTGTGACTGTTGAAATCTGAGAGTAACTCTTCTACTTCATTACAACAACAACTTCATCTTAAACTGAGAGTGGCTCAATAATTGATATCGAAGATATCTCTTCTCTTTTCATGGAGGTAACTCTATCTGCTAGTGTAGTCATGTTTCCATGGACCGACTAATGTATTGCACCATCTTCCCGACTAATGGTTGTTCTGGTTGTCTTCATGAATACTGGAACTATTCTTTCAATTACTAGAGTAAGTGTCTCGTCATAGTCTTCTCCCTCTTGTTGGGAGAATCCTTTGGACACAATTCAGTCTTTGTACATCTACAACATGCTTGATCTGTTAGATCAATATTTAAAGTCAACACTGACTTCCCTTCTAGTCTCACGGAAAAATCTATATCCCAATTTTTCTGACTGGCTTCATTCTTTGTCACTAAAACAAGGGAATCTTCCCAAGAGATTTCATATCTCCTAGAAGTCTTTGAAGCTACAGTCTAGTATTATTATGGCATCTATCTCCCAGTCCTAGAATATGTCTCTTCATCTGATCCTTTCTGAGATCATGCTTACTTTGAATATTGATTTCTTCTGAGTCTACAAGGACTTCATCGTCTCTTACAGGATATACTTGGTGTTGAATACCAAGTCTTAATATGAAAAGTTGAGTCAGACTTCAAATGAGTTCAGCTTCCTGTCAAGGTGGCTTCATTATCCTTTGAACAAGTCTAATGTGATTTCTTGTTCTAATGATCGGTCATCTTTGGAGCCTTCTTCTCCTTATAATCAATCTCCATATGAGATACTCTAGATTTCAAAAGATAGATTCTTCTTCATATTCTTTGATACATGAATGTATATGGTCATGTACATATTATGCTTCATGTCTCATCTAATATGTTTCCTTCTGCAAACTTCACTATAGTTCCCTTAGGGTTATCACCTGTGACCTGAAACAAGGTCAGCAAAACAGCAAGCAAGAATAATACTCTTTTGATAATAGTAATAAAACAATAGCACAAATAATCGTCACAGTGGCTCCTTTAGAGCTAGCACTTGTGACCTGCCTAGAACAAAGATAAAAAGTAAGAAATACAATATGAAATGAGATAAACACTCTTCTAGTGTTGTGATCAAACGTTCCTCCATGGTAACCTGGAACCAACACAAGAGGTTTCTCCTTAAGGAGATGTTAGTTGTATCTGGTAAATGATTACAACAAGCATTTAATTCAATGTGCTTACATGCTACCAAGTATAATACTTTTCAAAGACTGCTACCTCAACTATAGTGTTTACTTGTAAAGAGGTAGTTATCAACTTGTCATGTGCAACTTTGAGTCTTATCAACTAAATCAATCAAACCTGGAACCTGGAGTCTTGTCCTCAAGAATGAGTGTGTTGATTTTCTTTCAAGTCTCCTTCACTCAAGATGACAAGTGTTTTTCTTCAACCTGTCCTCTGTACTAAGAAAATATGTTATCTTGACAAAAGTCTAAGTTAGAGAATAAACTCTAATCTCAATCTAATACCTTGTCTTTAATTTGACCAAGGGTTAGTATGATGTTCATAACTTCAACATACAACCTAGAGGTCAAGATAATGTCATAACGAATAGATTCATATAAAATGATCAAACCTGAGGTTCATTATTCCTCTGAATGTGTTGGATATGAGATCCTTATGGATCTATGACAAAATATCCCTTCTCTTGCAAGTACCCTTTAGAATAATAATGCATTTTAAACACATGTAAGTACATACCTCTGACAATATCTTGCTAGGGTAAGGTGAACTAGGATAATAACACAACAGTCCCAATACTTCACAAAAAGATTTATTGCAACTGGTATTGTAGTTGGTGTTGGCACTGCAACTGGTGTTGCAACTGGTATTGTAGTTGGTGTTAGCACTACAACTGGTATTGCAACTGTAATTGTAATTGGTACTGCAACTGAAACTGGTACTGGTACTACAACTACAACTACAACTTAGGGTTTTATGAGGAAACGCTAATTTTTCAACTTTCAAATTTTGGAATTCTAATCCAGGGACTAGATGAGGTGGCTAAGGTGAGTAGGCTGGAGCTGTTTGTTTTTTGAAATTTCAAGTTTTACCCCTTCAAACTTGACCTGTGCCATTTCTGGACTGGTACTTCTGGTACTGGTTTTGGTTTCCTGGTTTTCTGGTACCGGCCAAAACTAGGATTTTACTTTCTGGAGGCTCTAGCCACTGAAAAGGTGGGTGCCAAAGAGTCCGCTAGGCTAGTGCACACTTCCCTATATGGTTTTTAGGTTGTAATTATCTTCCAATAAAAAGTCCTAATTTTCTTGTACGACAACAGTGACATTTTTGGTTACCCAATGAAAGGTGCTTTATTCATTCAAGCTCTGAAACCATGTTGAATTTAGAGCTTCTATTAAGTTCTTTTCAATTTATTAGAAAATAATAGCATAAGCAGGATCACTGAAAGAAACACAATCACAAGGTACACAACATTTATCCTGGGAAACCCTCATGGGGGAAAAAACCCAACAAAAAATTCCTTAATATAGATTGCCAAGATAATAAACCAAACACTAGAGAATATCCAAGACTAAGCAATGTACATGTCTCTCCTTCTTCCGGCAACTTCAGCTTCCTTCAAACTTCTGCACTAGATGAGTGACTTGAGTGAGTGTTCAAATGAGGAACACTCCTCACTTATTTATACTAGTTGGCAGGTGCTAGGGAGGTGTCTCTTTATCAAGAAAGGCCTACCTCTTCACTTAGTGGTTATAAACACTTTAATTAGGCCTAGGGGATGACTTCTTAATTAACATGATATAATTAGGGTTTGACCAGTCCACAAAAGGGGATTTGTTCATACATAATCCCCGACATGATCAATACATAAAAGGGGATTGATCTATAAATAAATGACTCAATAACAAATATAATACTATTTACAGTTACAATATTTCAACAGAGCATACTTCATGGAGGTTGGTGATGGACCTAGACACATATGTTAGGAGGAGCATTGTACCTTAGTGGCCACAATGGCGTGCATGTTGAGGAGCATTGTGCATAGGTGGACATGTGGCACACAATTAGAGGAGAAACTTTCTTGGGAACACTTGGATAGCAGACCTACATTGAAGAGTGAGCATTGAACTAAAAACCTATTGCAAAGTGCACCATCTTGGAGGAGGGGTGTTGAACCTGGGGAGGATCATGTTTAGAGGGTGTTTCACCTTGGGAGTTGGATAAACCATAGTTTGTCATGTACAATCTTGTATCATAGAGTGATCCATGTGGGTTTTCCTTGTTAGTTACTTGTTTTGACTCATTTCCTTCTTTTATGTTAGTCTCCCTCGCCTATTGTGTATATAAGGGAGGACAAAGCTCGTGTATTCATGATCATCATTGTACTCTATCTTTTTACTTGTCTTGGAGATGTCTTGTAGAGAGAAAGACATTAGGGTTCATGAGGAGATACTAGAAGAGAGATGTCTTGTAAAGAGCAAGACTTTAGCTTTCATGAGGCGATCCTAGGAGAGAGACGTCTTGTAAGGAGAAAGACACTACGATTCATGAGGGAACCCTAAAAGACAGACATCTCGTAGGAAGTAAAATGTTAGGGTTCATGAGGAATCCCTATGAGAAGACAAGGAGAGAGAGAAAAACATATTGGATGTTCTCAAGAAGATTTCTCTTGTGAAATGATAAGGTTTGAGCTATGCACGTAAAACCTAGAAAAGAACATGATGTTTGAGGTGATGAAGGTTCTTGTGGCTTTTGTTGTAGCATTAGAGTTTCTACCCTAGTGGATGGCACATAGTGGAGAAAATGCCTTGGATGATATTCTATTTTTGTTCTTGTGGGATGCGAGGCTTGGGAAAGATCATGGAGAGATGAGCTTGATGAGTCTTGAGTTTGGTGTGATGCCTTGCTTGGAAAAAGACTCTTCTATGTATCATTGATGTTCCATGGAAATATGTATGCTTGTGTTGATGCAAAAATCAAGACCTAGGGTTTGAATACTCAAACCCTACGATGGACATGTAGAATTGGAGTTGGCACTAGAGTTGTCTTTCCATGTTCTTGTGTGATGCAATATGGTTAGGGTTTGTAAACCCTAAAGAAGAAAACAATGCTAGTGATGAGAGCTTGTGTCATACAAGTTTTTTGTATGTGCCAAGGATGACTTGTCGGTGTTGATGCTAGCATGTTGAAGATCATTTGTGGTGGAGTGAACAGCTTTGGTTGGAAGTGACTTTTAGCTAGGAGTTGATGGCTAGAGTTGTCTTATGGTTTCTCTAGCTCAAGTTTGGAGAGCTTGACTTGTCCAAATTTGTGATAAAACTATGATATATACTTATGCTTCATCTTTATATATATGGTGTGTCTCATTATCCAAATATTTTTCACTTTTCATATTTGATTTCAATTCATGTAATCTTCTTGATTGGGTAGATTCTAGCACTACTTGGTCATGTTGATTGTTGAATTGGTTAAGTGATTTCACACTTATCTTGACCATAAAGGAGAAAAATTATTGATGTTATAATCTACCTTAATAAGAGAATCAAATCTATTATATGCATTGAACAATGTGCCATAAGGGATGTAGAATTGTGGCATTAAAATACACTTATATGGTATTTATTCTCTTGTGCTTCCAGGGGAAATTGGGTTGAAAGGAAGTGAAATATTATTTTTGTATTTTAATATTTCAGATCAGACCTAACATTGCAAATTCACAAGCAATATATTCAAGAAACCTCAAGTAAACGAGGTGAAATTTAAAAATTGCATTAAAGGTCAAATTTTCAAAATTTTGATAGTAAACATATAGCAATTGTGCAAATACACAATAAATAGAAGCTTTTGTCCATATTCTCGAAGTGGTAGAACAGATTGTGCTATCTCTTAGGAGCAAAAAAGTTTCTCTTCATTTATTCATCCACGGAGTTAGCATCAACATAGAAAACAAAATTCACCTCCTTACTGTTAGAAATAAAGAGATGTGCTCGTTTTTCCATAGACAATATAGCAATATTGTCACCCAACCATAGGCTGAAGCCACCCTCGGGCACCTTAACCTTGATAGATAGAATAATTCCAGAAGCAAACCCTTAGAACCAATAGCCAACCAAGGTATCATACTTCTCTCCAAAGCTAGCGCACTAAGCAGAGAGTCCAAACCATAACCAAGGCAGAAAGTCCAAACCATAACCAAAGTAGAAATTCCAAACCATAACCAAAGACCAAAATCCCAATTGCAGTAGTTGCAGTTGCACTCCAAACTTGTGCACCACTAGTCTATGTGAGTTGTGAGAGTATGTGTCAAATGAGCTCTAGCGCCCTCTTATTTATAGTCTTCCAAGTGACCTAACTAGGTCGACTTGTACTTCTGGAGGACAATAATTTAATATAAATTATTATCTTGAGTCGACTTGTCTTCTAGGGTTGCCAACGTTTTAGGGTTTCTCTTGCTTCCTGGAATATTCTAGTCTCGTCAAAGTTACACATAGAGGTTAATACCTCCCGCAACTACCATAATATTAACACTCCCTCCTAGCTAGGGAGGTATTAAAGGCAATGGTCTTGAGCTCAAACAAACCATTCAACCCGTAGCATCATCATATGCACACAGACTATCTCATGATCACGTAGATCAACTCACAAGCAACATCATCACTATCAGTATCATTTGATAGCATCAACTGCATCATCTCTCGAAGCCATACTCCATCTGAGTAATCGAGCATGATGTTGAATAAGTCACCCGCTCCACAGAGTGATAAAAGGACCATTCTTCTAATATTGACATATGTCTTAGAAGAATAATTTTTCCAATAGATGTTGAAAGCCACGCCATGGGCTACAAGGACCATTCTTCTAATCTGAACATATGTCCTATTGGAGCCGCCTTTTTTTTTTAACTCGTTTTGATTTTCATATCTTAATGCTCAAAATTGAAAGATGGCTTTCATATTTTCCTTCATCTGTTCCAAAATCTATGAAGTCTCATCACGCGAGCGGCGACAGTTATCATACTCTCAAGGCGAGTTCTACTTTTCGTTCAAATGATTTTTCCCCTGCTTTGCCTCGGAATTTCGTATGTCGGATGTTATAAATCACACAGTTCACAAGCCCCGAAGAGTGAAACGGCGAAATCATTTTAAAGTTTTACCCAGGTCAGTAGCGAGACTAAAACTTTTCTAAACTACGATTAAGCATCATCGGGGTTTCACGTCTCAGCGTTTACTAACTCCAAAAGTCTTACTGTCATAACCCTGATAGTCGAAACCGCGAGATTCTTGTTTTAGTAACCCGCGTTAATGATAAAGGTAAAAAGCTTAGCCGCGGTTAAGCTCTGTCGAGAATTCGCAACTCGGCGTATTTTCCTTTAAAAAGATACACTGTCAAAGCCCTGAGTTGCGAAGTTGCGATAAAGATATAAACGTAATTAATCAAACACTTAATCCGGTTTTATCCTCCATTTTAATTAAAACATATCATCATGATCTCGTGATTTCGCAACTCGGCATACGAACTTCCTAGAAACTATACCTTCGAAGCTCCGAGTAGCGAAGTTGTGATATAAATAATCACATAATTAATTAAGAGCCTAATCATAATTACATTTTTTATTAACCAAAGACAATCATCGCAATCTCGGGTGGTAGAGGTTCAAAGGGTTAAAGCGAAAACTCCCGATGCAGCGAGTACCGAAAGATTAATTAACTTTGGAAAAACCTGATTAATTGAGCTAAGCCAGTATTTCTCATGATTCGATGCATGCACAGTTTACGAGGCAGTCTTAATTATTCCTTACGCCAACTGACATTTCGAACCACCAAAATTTATGACATTAATTAGAAACAAGGTGAATCGACAAGTAAAGATTGGGTTTTTATTGCTAAATTTATATTTAAGCGTGATTTGACCGATCTGTTCTTAAAAAGTACCGAGTTTTTGAATATATAGAGTTGTTATTTGTTATCACAAATTCATTTCTATATTACGTAGAGCACACTTTTCTCAGCGAACTAATTTTTGTATGTATACATATTTTTATCGTAGAAGAGCTAAAGCAGGATCCCCCGCCATGGCCCCGCGAAAAGCGTCTAAAGCCAACATTGAGGTTTCGGGACAAGGTTCAGACAACGTCGCTGATACTTCACCTCGAAGTTTCGACTCTATCCAGACCTGGTCATTTGTTTCTGATGTTCTACAAGCCGAATTAGTAGATTATTCTGATGATTCTAGTGACAATGAAAAAGACGACCTAACCACCAAATATAAGATCGTCGTCCAATCTGGAATGCATAAAGTAGTGGCCAGGCCACGACTGCTCCCTTACTATGATATGGTTCGGTGGGAATTAGACCATGTGGACATACCAACCAGAACCATCATCAATGAACAGAAGGTCACCATTGGGACTTTTAGACCCGAACAACTGCAGGCTATGTACAAGTTGCCTACTGTGTCGGACCTTACATACGATGTTGAATTCTTGGAGAACTTCAAACAGAAGAAATGTGTGCAATATGACAAGCCTATGTCCAACTTAATCAGAGATTGGGTTTCACACCCTGTGAAATTCAGGGCAGACAGTAATGGTATATATTCAATAACTTCCTTGGAACCACAGTTCAAATATATAACTATGATGCCCTGCAGATTATATGGGAGAGAGGACACCACACACTTCTTTCTTCAATGGGTGCCTCTAATACATCAAGTCGCCAAAGGTTGTTCCTTCGACTGGGCGAAAATGTTGTCTGATAGCTTGACCAGTCGAGTTACAGAGTATCGGGCGCAGAAAGAGAGCAGAAAGATTGCTTCATTTTTTATGTCCACATACATTATGGACGCCATGTGTTTTCTAACACCCTTTCCCTTAATGAGCTGGAGTTAGACTCCATCAAAGGCCAAGCCCATCCACGTCTATCATTCAAAATTGTGGGAAAACAAAGCGGCAAATTTTGTATATGAAATCTTTAATTGGGTAAGGGTATCGTTGCATGTCACTATTTTCGGCCACCCGCCACCCAGGATCTCGGATAGTATAGTGATGAATTTGAGCAGTATAGTCGACTGGTATGTAGAAGCTGAATTCTCATATCTCAGAGTTTTTGGGACTTCTATTCCCCCGCATGAATTACCATTATTTATACCCAACAAGCTGGCTTGTCGTGAGGTTGCTAGGCAAACCGTAATCGATGGCATAAGCAAGGAGCTTAAGGGATATTCAAAGAAGGTATGGCCACCTTTTCCTGTTCATTTAAATTCGTATTCTTTGTTAGATTTCGGGCATGCTAAAGCTGAGGCAGCAGCCCTGGAAGACCTAAAATTGGTTCTTATTGAATTCAGGAAGCACGATCCACAAAGGGTCGTAAGTAATCATTTGGCCAGTTGCGGACTCAAAAGGTTCGAACACGAAAATTCTCCCTCAAATGACATTTTCCGAGGCGCAAGATCTTATGCCAAGATTTTGGCTCGGATACAAACCCTGGAACCTGAAGAGAGGGTCGATGTTCTGAAATTCCAAGAACATCGACGCAATTGTCTTCCCGCAATATTGCGGGGTGAGAATCTGAGTACAGCGGAGGTGAAACAAAAAGAAGCCGAAGGCTCCAAAGATGCAACACCTAGCCAAGAAAAACACCAGGATATGGAAGAGCAAACTAAGAGTCTGAAAACGGAAATAAAGACTCCCGGCCCGCCGAAAAAGCAGACTCCGGTTACTACTCCGGGGCAACCAGCTAAGCAAATCGGAGATCCCATCGCATCCATTACTCCCTTGCAGTCAACTCAGGGAAACATTGACGCGGGGTGGATTTTAAGTGAAGAATTGAGACCCATAAGGATGGAAGAGCTCCCTCTAAATGAGTTCTTCTTTGATAAGAAGAGAAAGGTTGTGGTAAAGAGAGAATTCTATCAGGAAGGGGAATCAACAACCAAGAAGTACAAAGTATTAACCGATGGGAAAGACAAGAAGAATGAATAGTTCGCGACAGAAATAGCCGGGACATTAGGGGCATATGCCACAATGAATCAATTTTCAGTCGGGGTTTTGAAAAACTAGCTGAAGCGAAAAAATCGCCTCATCAAAACCCTAGAAGCCAGACTAGCCACAGCAGAGGAGGTTGCCAAGGACCAGGTGAGCTCAGGGATAGAACAAGAAAGGTTGGTCGATAAAAGTGAGATAGAGCTGCTCAAAACTAAGCTCGAACAAGCAGAGTTGGTGGTTCGAAATGGTCAGATACAAGCGGGTCAGCAAAAAGACTTGATCCAACAGCTACAGGCTAGAGTGGAAATTGTCGAAAGTAAAGTTATAAATATCGGGATGTTCCAGTCCCAGGTGATGGAGATTCGAAGCAGAGTTTCTGCAGCCCAGGGAAATTTACTCACCAAGGTAGAGGTAATTCGGGACAACTGCTTACTCGTTAATCAAGTTTTGGAAAATTTATCTGTCAAAGAAAGAGAAGCTGGTGCAGCTTGGGTCACTTTTCAAGAGGTTGTAATAGCTACAAACAACAAGGAATCGGGAAGTACTCCTAGGTTTTCCATTTCAGAACAGACCAGAGGAAATATTTTATTAAAAGAATGGGAGCAGAGTATCTCGAAAGGTAAGCTGCAAGCCAAGAGGGTAGCGAAATCCTTAGAAGAGGCTTTTGGTTCTATAGATAGTAATCTATTAGGTATTGATAGCGAAGGTAATGCTGAGGCATTGAGTCAAATAAATATAGCGAAAATCTCACTTGATTTGAATGAAAAAAGAAGAAAGAGATTCGGCCGAGATCTCACAAGTAACTATGGCAGACATAGTTCAAATAGATAAATGTATGATTAAACCAAGTGTGCAATTGTGCGCTATTGACATCATAGACAGACAAATGGAAGAACGGTTGTTGCAATTAGCCCGAGATTGTTGTTCTTTTGAGGCCAATTGTCAAGCAGAACCGTCAAGGTTGATATCTCGGCTAGTGGAAAGATGTGTTACTTGTACCGAGCATGCGAGAGGGCAAGCTTATGGTACCAAATGAAGACAGAGATAAGGAAATGAAATGATTGATCTCCTTCTTGTTGTAACTGAAAATCCTAGAATGATTGAGATTCCATTATATGTAAATCTGTATAAATATACTATAGAAAGAAGGAGCAAGGGCTGGACCTTTTTGTGTCAATTGTAATAGAGGTTTTATATCTTGAGAGTTAATATAAATCAAATTCGAAGATTCTCAATTCTGACACGACTGTGTTATGAGTTTGTTTCCTTGCATCTCATTTTTCATTTCATTTCATTTCATACTTGTATCTGATGAATGCTTCGCTATAATTTAGTACAACTTCTACTATAGTGAATGAATTCTGGTTTTCTATATTGTTTACTGTTTTTCCTCTGTACCAGCTATCAGCAGGTGTAAGACCAGTCAACACTTTAGAATTATATATATATTTTGTGCTTCATCGGGTTATTTCTTTACCTTTTTCTTCTTTTGTTTATAAGTGAGATTCTCCCTTGATAGGAGCCTTACATGATAGACAGCTTAATGTTTTCTCCCACCTCATACATCTTTATTAAAATATAACTCAGTTACGGGAAAGAGCCTTTGGTTTGCACCCTATTCTCACTCCTGGGACTGTAAACTCTCTTTTATACGACCGAAATTGAGACAGCATCTAAATTTCCCTGAGTTTTTCTTATCATTATGTTCCTCCATGACTGTCCCTGTAACAAGACAGCCTAATATCGAACCCGGACTATCGAAATAAACACATATTGCCTTAAATATTTTTGATACTATTCTTAAAACAACCACTACCCGGGTTGAACTCGAACGTTCATGGGCAGCGATTGAACGGGATATAAAAATCCAGGAACAGTTGGAAGCTAGACAACCCCAACTCAGAAATCAGCCCTAGTTTCCCTTACCGAAGGTTGACGTTTCCTCCTTCTCTACCCTTTACTCACTTTCGGATACCTAGACACTGTACTTCTAAGCCTTAAGTATAGACTCTAGAACATGTCCTATAAGAATGACTGTCCTGGACCATTTTCCCTCCAACCACTACTGTGAACTCGAGGAAAATGTAGTTCTTGTACCAATTTCTCCACTCTAGTCACTAATGTGAACTCGGGGAGATGGACCATTCTTCTAATCTAGACATATGTCCTAGAAGAATAGATGTCCATGGTATATCAGCAATTTGTCAACCTGGACCATTTTCCACAAGGATAATGTCTATCCACTAACAATATTTCAACTTGGACCATCTTCGACAGGGAGGATGTCTGTCCACCAGCAATCTGTCCTTCCTGGACCATTCTCTGCCAGGAGAATGTCTGTCCATCAACACACTGACTATCCATCTAGTTGGCAATCATCTCCAACATTGGTGGTAGTCTCTATGGAAATCAGAACAACGCCATCCAATACAACATAACTGTGTCTATTCAGAGCAGTATACAACTACGATCCAATGGTACACAACCACTCCTAGTAGCACGGCTACTAACCAGTGACATGTAACATCTCGCTCTGGCGCACTGAGAAGCATTTCTGGTAGCGAGAAAACTTATTCTTTGAGGACACTTGCTGCAAGTGATACGGACCTTTATGATGTTAAACATTTATCCTTGATTATGATGCGTTATGATAGATGACATGATGTTTTACTACTTGGCGTAGACAGGTGCTTTTGACTGGAGTTTTATTGAGTGTGTCGGGTTTTGGACCTTGAGGATCGCGAGAGGGCATCGTTGGAACGGACTGGATTGAGTTAGGAGTGTGCTATTAGGTTGATTTATTTCTTGTGATATTTCATTGATTTGATGATATGATGTTGACTATATTGCGACATGATTTTGGATGATGCAGGATGACGATAGCTTCCTAGATAAACTCACATATGGAGTAAAAGGGGCCACACCGCGATTTTTGAGAGAGGTTGAGGAGAGGTGTGGGCGACAGCCACCGCCCGCACGACCTACTAACTTGCCTCCGTCGTGGCTCGAACCGTAGGTTAGCGATTACCTAGTTGAGAGGATCCACGATGCCAGAAGTGAGGGGCAAACTACGACGGTCGCTCCGATGATTCTAAAAGGGCCGCATAATGGCGGGGCCCTTATTCCTATAGAGACGAGTCTCTCCCACAAGTTCACGAAGATTGGTGACTCTAGGGGTTATAGATATCTACCAATCCCTCAAGTCGGTGAGTGGCACCTTGGAGCCGTGGTGCATCTGAAGGGCACGTTGCGCCAAAGAAACACAAGTTGGCAAGTAGCTGGAGCCGTGGTGCATCTGAAGAGAACTTGCGTCAGCGCAGCAAAGAAACGGAAGGGCACGTCGCGCAAAAGAAACACAAGTTGGCAAGTGGCACCCTTGGAGCACGTGGTGCATCCTGAAGGGCACGTCGCGCAAACGAAACGAACGAGGCGAGTGGCACCCTTGGAGCACGTTGTGCGTCCTGAAGGGCATGTCGCGTTGATGAGGTTGAAGAAACAAACCTAGATGGCCCTAAGAATTTAACGCCTTAAGAAATCCTTAAACAACTTCCCTAACCAAGTGTCGTCCAGTTCAGAATCTAAGTCCTAAGTCTAAAACTTTTCTAGGGTAAAGATTTAGTCTAACCTTAAGAGAAAGACCCTAGAATAAAAATAACATTTTAAACAAAAAACCCACTTAAGTAATAGTTAGGTCTTCATGAAATTCTTGGGGTAAATGACGAGAATAAGAATTTAATTAAAACTAATAGTGTTAAAATTTTGCAAAGAAGAAATTAATTCCTAACTTGTGAAAGAACAAAAGATATTAAATAAATAATAAATGAAAAGATTAATTAGCGCATTTACCTTTTTGGTTTAAAAAAAGGAGGGAATAATAAAAATAGGGAAACTAAGTAATAAAGGAAACATAGTAAAGGCAAGAAGGGGACATAGGGTGAAAAGCAAAGTCAACATAGTAAGGAATCTGCAATTAAGAACTTCCTAAAATGAACTAAATTTAGTAACATCATTTTAGGAAATTTACTAAAAGCATGTAAGGGGATCTAGGAACACCTAGGAGTAAATTTAGGAGCGATTCTAGGTGGGTGAGGGAAATGAGGAATTTAATAAATTAAAGAAAATAATTACTTGAGGAAAGAGGGGGATGGATGACACTTGTGCGATGGAGAATATTCATAATATTTTATTGAAACTTAATCAAAATTGTGATTTAGGAAAGTTGGTGGGTCTCATAAACTCTATAAAAGAAAAGGAAGATGAGGAAGGAGGGGATCGGTTGTTAGCGTAAGGTTACGCTGCCGATTTTGTGACTTGACTGATTGCTTGTGAGGAGTTGGGATTTTCTCGGCTCGGATAGGAGTGGTAGCTCGGCCTTGCGGGGCGAGCTGGGAAGCTAGATTTACCTTCTGGATTTTGTGTGGCCCCTTTGCGGCTCGGGGGGCTAAGGGGGAAGCAGAGTACCCCTAGCGATTGGCTGGGAGGTACCGGTGAGGTCTCTACGGTCGGCGAGCGGGAGCGACACAGAGCGCGGGACGCGGCACAGAGCGCGGGCGTCATCCGAAGCGGGCGAAAGGCAACAGTATGATTTTTGTTTCTGGTAGAGTAGAAAGCATTGGATATATGGTTAGATTTGCATGTGTTTTAAATGGATAAGCTGATTTTTAGTTTCATGACTGAGTTTTTTTTTATATATAACTGTCTGAATTGATTCTGGAAGATATATGTTTGAAGTTTGACTGAGTTGCCTGTCTAAGATGCCTTTTGTTCAGAATTTGTGTACTGTAATTTTTATGTAATGAAATCCTTACGTTAGGAATTACGTAATGTAGTTTAGACAAGGTAAATCTGTTCTGAAATTTGACTGTAATGCGTTTGATTCCATCCCTTCCTTTGTACCTGTAGCTCAGCCCTTAAGCGAAGTCGTGGAGCCCTAGCGTTTTTAATTAGGGGTTTTGTTGTTTTCAAGCGTGGCGGGTTCCAATTTATTACTCGCACCTCTTCGCCCTTACTGTTTATCCACTATAAACCCTCCCCTGTTTCCTTGATGTTGTTTTCGCCAAACGTAAGAGATGTTGTGACTCTCTCCTGCGCACATTATGTCAAGGTAGGGCAAGGTCATCCATGTGCATAGGGTATGCGGGATGCTAAGTTTAAGTTCATATTTAAATTAAACAATGGCTCTCGGTGGAGATTGAGTATGAATATCAGTGTCAATGTCAGTCCACCATGCAGTTGTAAATTCATCTCCTCGTACAGTTGTTGGACCTTTGCCGTGTCATTTCTCCACAGAGCTTTGGGTGGATTCACTGAATTATCGCTGCACCAAGCGTTTGTGCAACCCTTTTTTTCTTCGACTCCTTGGTGAATATCGCCCTGGGGATCTTATCCCTTCCAGCGGTTTTAGTTTGTTAGATCGAAGTCAAAACCTGGCACAGGCCTGAGCAATTTCGAATTTAAACTTACCAGCTTGGGAATTTCATTTTTTGGGCAGATTCACCCTTATGGCATGGCCAGTGGCATCCTACCATAGGTTCGTGAACCCTCGTAGACTGGGCTATGGATGGCGATCTTCTTATAGCGATGTGACCTTACGCACTGTTACCAGACCATGGCTCTAGCCTTCGTTCGTTTCTGGACGAGACCGTTTTTCTTTGTGTATCGCCCTTCATTACAGTATTGATTGATCCGTTATAGTGCTCACATGGGTGACCAATGGATCCCTGCTCTAGCTTCCAGCACTCAAGTTTTCGCTCTGAATTACCAGGCCGCAGTATCCTTTGCAAACCTCGACACACTATAGCAAAACCTTCCACCTGTTGCCTTGTTTTTATTCCTCTAATGAGGGGGAGCTAAATGTGGCCTACGACTGCGTTTTTCCTTAAAGGTAGGCTGTGTTGATTTCCCTTCTTAATGGCAGTAATTTTTGCAGTTCTGAATCGTAAACTTGCAGACCCGCCTCTACACCTGTGCGCCTTGCCAACTGGAATAATCTGCACCTATGCATTGCCGAGTTGCCAAAATTACCTTGATGAGCTAGAAGTTTGCCTAACTGCGCCTGGATTCGGGCGCCTAATTTAAGACAACCTGTTCCAAATTTTAAAATAAGCACTTAAATCGGAAAGAATCCTCATGTTGTTAAATCGTAATTTATTTACGGTGCCTCATTCTTCTCTTATGACAGGACTTTATTGCTTTTGGATAGTAACTTAAGTTTGAATCAAATTGCTGAAGGAGGTTGGTGTGATAGGTTAGTAAATCGAAGGATAATTTCTTTTAATATCTAGGGTAATTTAATTTATGACTATTAATTGATTTTCATTTACTTGGGTGGAACAATTCATTTATATAATTGTATCAAGAATAAATATAACTTTTGGGTCATGTGATTGGTAGTTGAAATGTTTGGTGGTAAAAAGAAAAGGGGGTAAACGTTATTATTGATGAATATCAATGTGAAGTATTGCTTAATGTAGGCTTATGGTATTATTAAGGTTAGGGGTATGGTTGAGTACCTATGTTAATCATTTTATGAAGAAGTCAATGTAGTTGTTGTAAATCAAATATAAGGTGCAAGGGGCATCCTTATACTTAGTTGGGTAGTATAAAGTGTGATGGGAAATTAATGTATAGTGATGATATGGTTAGGAATATGGGAATGTTCTTGTAATTGATATCATATAAAATGTAATGATGCTAGCTTTTATGGTGATGTTGTGATGGTTTATTATTGATACTAACATATAAGATGTCAGGTGGATGTTATCTTATTGCAAGGTAAGTGAGGTAAATGTAAGTTAGTTATTGATTTATGGTATGTTATTGAAATGTTATTGTAATTAGAAAATGTAATGATATGGTTATCTTATTGTAATGCTAGTGTAAACTATTGTTATTGATAAACATATCTGGTGGAATGTCCTGGAATTAAGTACAATAAATTACTCGGAGTTAGTAAATGAGGGTTGTTGTTCATTTAAATAATGTTGAACTTGGGTGTTCGTTGTCGGAGTCCTTTTGTCACGCGCCTTCCGTAAGGGACATAGTCGTTCTTCTTATTTATGTTGTACTTGATTGTAATCAGTTAGTTGCTTGGTGTTTTTGTGTCGGACGGGATGTAGACACCTCCACGTAGCCTAGTGTGTAAGGGTGGGTGTGTGATTATTTTTCTGTGTAAGGAATCCAGTGTTGTATCAAGAGTCTCGGGCCCTTTAAAGGTGGGGTTTCCACTCTTGCGACACACCTGACAGAGATTACTAGTTTCTGCCTGAGCAGTCGGCCAGGAGCCTATCTGACATTCTCTCTCTCCGGAGCAGAGAACTAAGATTAAATGCCCTACTTTCCTGTGCAGAAATAGTAAAATCTACTACTATGGATTCTTCCATCTGGGTTCGTACCAGTACTTAACCCATATGTCGTGTAATCCTTGCAGTTGCTTGTGGTGCGCCCTATGTCTTCTTGTTGTGCTCATCATGGTTGCGTCTTGTTAGTCGTCGGGTTGCGACGTGAGTCAAGTGTGTTTGTTTCCTTTTACACGCGTGCACACCCTTTTAAATATATATATATTGTACCTGTATCAGAGTTGTTGTCGTAACCAGGAGGTTCGTTACATATGCCTGCTGCTATTCCTTAGGGCGCACTGGATTCCTTACACATAGTCACAACCAGTGGAACACATCCACCATAGTAGCATACATCTACTATCTAGAGACACACAGTCTCAACAACAATCATATCATCTGATATCAACTTACATAAGAATATCATGATACAAATTGAGTCATCTGGGCCATTCCTCCACTCACATTTGTGAGATATGGAAGAGCATCTGCCCTCGAAAAGTAAAAACATCATCCATGGGCTATCTGGACTATTCTTCCCAAGCATAGAAGAATAATTTTCCCTGATTCCTGAGCCTAGACCATTCACCTAACTGGGCCATTCCTTCGACACTAATCACAATGCACCTTGGAGAGAATGAGTCTGCCCTAGAGAATACATGTCCCTAATTGTTGAACCTAGACCATTCACCTAACTGGGTCATTCTTCCCACACTAATCATGGTGCAACTTGGAGAGAATGAACCTGCCCTAGGGAATGACTGTATGTACCATTTCCTAATGGAAATGATTGTCCTGCACCAACCTCCTATAGGGACCATTCTTCGAAACTGCTCACAACTGTGAACTTAGAAAGAATGACTGCCTAAAGAGGCAGACCATTCTGCTTGACCACTACTCAAAGTGACTGCCAAGAAGAATGATTGTCTTAGACCAATCCCCCACACTAGCCACAAGGAGAATCATTTTCTATGGTACATCAACAATCTATTAGACCATTTTCATTACGAAAATGACTATCAGATCTAGACCATTTTCCAAACTAGAAAATGCATGTCCATCGGAAATCTTGGGCCACTTTCTGGACTAGAAGGTAACTGCCCAACCTGGACCATTTTCTGAACTGGAAAATGACTGCCCATAAATCAATAACATATCAGTGCTCCCTCCCAACCTGGGAGTAATCTCTTCATTTTCCAATAAGGAAGTCATCTCCACGAGTACCAACTTGTCCCTTAAGTATGCAAACTTTTCATCTTTGACAGAGGCTTTTCCAAAATATTTGTTATCTTGCTCATCTATGAAGATATATTGGAGAACCACTTCTCCCCTTTGGACTCTATCATGGAGAAAATAATACTCAATCTTAATGTGCTTCGACCTGTCATGGAACATCGGGTTCTCTAAAAGCTTCACACAGCTTCGATTATCACAATATATCACAGTCGAATCCAGCACCTAATCAAACAGTCCAGAAACCAGCTTATTGAGCCACACTACTTCCATACAAGCATCACAAGCTGCAATATACTATGCTTCTACAATGCTTTAGTGCAACAGACTTGTGTTTCCTGCTAGCCCATGACATTGTGGCAAATCTCAAACTGAAACATATCCAAGTAGGACTTCTTCTGTCATCTGCACTCCCTTCCTATTCTGAATCGATAAATCCATGCAGTTGTATATCATAACTCAGAAGTTTCACAAGGAAAATATCCGGTTGTATTCTCCAAATACAATAAAAAGCCAATCAATTGTCGATACAGAGATGGGTTTACTGGATAAGAGTCTCTCATCTTCTTCAAATCTGTCATCATAGGACTTTTCCATAGATTTGTAATCCATCATCCCAAACTTCTGAAGAATCATTTCAATACACTTCCATTGTCATAGGAAGTTTTCATGACGCTTCTACTGTACATGAGAGGCTCTGCACCAGGTTGCTTGAATCCATACAAGGTCTTCTTCTATCTTCATACATGGGTCTCTTTCGGGTATACCTCAAAACCTTGAGGTTGTTCTATATGCTTCTCTTTAAATTACTCTGTTGAGAATAATAGTCTTACATCCACCTAATGTAAACTCCAACCCATGGATATTGCAAGAGATATAATGGCTCAGGTAGAGGTATGTTTGGTTACTGGAACAAGTTGTCATCATAGTCTTCTCCCTCCTTCTGGGAGAACCCTCTAGCCTTGAGTCTCGCCTTGTATCTCTAAATGCTTAAGTCTTTTTCTCAAATTCTCACATACATTGTTCTTCATCATAACTTCCTTCCATTCCTTCTGTTTGATTGTTTCTAGTGGGTTCAAACCGGTTCAATTGGTTGTTCTAACTTTTATTTCTTTCTTGGAATCTTCATGTTCTTCCTCATGTTTCTCTTTAATGTTGGAGTCCATGGAATATTCTATATATTACATTCCCTTCTTTCATGAAGGCTCCAACTTTTTCCTTCCACCATAGGAACATATATGTAGATGGATAACCAAGGATATTCAAGGCTTCTTTTTGAAGAAGACTTCTTTTAGAGTCAATCTGAACATGTGATGCTTATCATGGTTGTTATTTCCAATGAAGAACATGGACATATACTTCATGGACTCTTCAATGGATCATATCGTTGGGGATTAGCTCCCTCATAATCCCAGCTTCATGCTTGAATGAGAAATATGCATGCTCTTCTTTTGGAATTTTGTGATTAGTTCCCTCCATCTGAGAGAGTCCATGCTTTCGTATGTTGCATCTCTCTTTGTTGTATGCAAAGTGTCACAAGCACGTTATGGTTTCCTTTTGATTACTGACTTCCTTCGAGTCTGACTCCTCTAAGTCTCTTTAAGTTTGTTTCTATTTGTTTTGATTATTGCTCATCTGGTAGTTGTGCCATCCTTATAAACTTCTTCTATGACAAATTCCGCAAGGATTGTTCATCAAACATATTTTACAAGGGTACCTTCCCGGAACAAGAACAACAAGAGCAAACAAGAAATATCTATCTAGAGGAGATGTTAGTTCATCTTGCAAACAAGTACAATAAGCATATATATCAATGGTATTCATATGTAGTCAAGTATTTATTGCACCTATCAATAATAGAACCTTTCAAAGACTGATTTCTCAATTTGTAATGTAGAAACTGTCACCCTTGATATATACAAATTTGAAGCTTTACCAATTTAATCAAACCTGGAACCCAAAGCCTCACTTGCTATGGAGGGTGTGCTTGTTTTTTTGAATGCACTAAACCCAAGATTACAGCTTGGACAAGGTCTCTAGTAATTTCCCTACAAACACACTCATGTTTTGCTAGATGATATAACTTAGATAGCATATACAAGTGCATGCCTTTGAAACCTTGTAGCATCGTCCATCTTGTCTTCCAATCTAAAACTAGATACCATCTTGACAAGAAGAGATTAGAAACTCAATCAGAAGATTCAATGATTAGAACAAGCTAGAAACTCTAAAATTTCAACTTTGACCACAAAATCAATTTGACCATAAGTCAACCTTTGACTTTGACTTTGACCAGACAACCTTTGACTTTGACCAATCAAACTTTGACTTTGACCAAAAATTTAAACCTGACATTTTTGCTAGCTGAGAGTACCAAGAGGTGCGCTAGGCTAGGGTGCACTAGGATGTCAAGGAAGTAGGTCAAATGCTTCACCAGAAGTGCCCGAACACAAGGGTTAGGGTTTGTTGCAGCTGCATAATCAAAAAACCTAGTTGCAGTTGTAACTAGTGCCACAACAATCTTAACAAAGAACTATCTCACTACCTTCCAGTGGTTAGACTGTCTTGAAGGTGTTGTGGGCCCATAACCTATTAGAAATAAAGAGATTTTCTCATTTTTCCATAGACAATATAACAATATTGTCACCCAACCATAGGTCGAAGCCATCCTCGAGAACCTTAACCTTGACAGATAGAATAAATCCAGAAGCAAACCCTTAGAACCAATAGCCAACCAAGGTAGCATACTTCTCTCCAAAGCTAGCGCACCAAGCAGAGAGTCCAAACCATAACCACGGCAAAAATTCCAAACCATAACCAAAGACCAAAATCCCAGTTGCAGTAGTTGCAGCTGCACTCCAAACTTGTGCACCACTAGTCTATGTGTGTTCTGAGAGTATGTGTCAAATGAGCTCCAGCGCCCTCTTATTTATAGTCTTCCAAGTGACCTAACTGGGTCGACTTGTACTTCTAGAGGATAATAATTTAATATAAATTATTATCTTGAGCATGTTATCCCCAGTTTAGGGATAACTAAGTAGATCATGTCTCGAGGCCCATAGGTCCTAGACATGGAGTACCAAGAGCCAGATTGACTTGAGAATGGCCCTGGAGGGCCCATCTTTTCTTCCTTCAGTGCCTCCACTTTGTCAGCAGTAGCAGCATCCATCACCTCAGCCTAGTCCTGTAGCAGAAGTGGGTCTTGCTCCATGAGGTAATGAGTCTGGGTATCATGGTATGTGTCACTCTAATCCTCAAAAATTTGAATATGTGCATTTAATTCTTTTTGTTTCTAACAAGTGATTGGATCTTATGCCCATCCACTTGACCACATCTGGGGGGAATGACAGGATGCCCTAGTAAGCTTGTGCCCATAGTTTTTGAGTTTCCACTGGGGGGATTCATGAGAAGCCATCGTCTGCTCCCACCATACTTACCACTTTGCATCTTTCTCCCGCTCATTCATCCTATTACATTGGTCCGGGAATTGAGTTGGCCAAATATTTAAGGGTTGTACCTTACTTTGTGGGAAGAAGGGGCTAAAGGCCCAGAGGATAAAATCAGCTGGAAAAAGATAGAATCCAAAGGATGAAACCTCGAGATGCTTCACCCAGGGATCCCCGAGAAAGAAGTAAAAGGCTTCTCAACAAGAAACAGAGGGACCCATAAAAAATAATAAAACAAGACCTAGTTAGAGGATAGGGGGTCTCATCACGAGCCAGCCTATTAGGTCCATGGGAATGTAGCGGTATGACACTACCAACAATTGGTCACCATGCCAGGGTAGTGTCTCTTAGTGGCATAGCCAAGAGAAAGGGGGTCTCATCACGAGCCAACCTTCTCATTTCCATGAAATTCTTGTGGGTAATATTGCCACCATTGGTCACCACGCCAAGGCAGTGTCCCCTGACTAGTTTCTTGAAAGAAAAATCAGTAAGAATAAAGATAAAAGGCATGAATGGGCTTGGAAACATTTGCATCCATGACAAGTGCAGCTCACCCTCTACAGAGGCACCCACAGGTAAGACATGCATTTCCCTGCTATCACTGCACCCCTTGTCTAGACATCCCTTACCAACTCATCCACTCACATGGATTGGATTTGATTTATCCCAGAAACAACCCACATCCAGTGAAAATTATCCCAATAGGACGCCCTGTTACTTCTTTCAAACTTGGTGTGTAGATTAGTATAATATCTTTGAGCACTTGTCTTGGTAAAAGGAGTTTTATGCACATGTTTAATAATATTGATGATTAGATGTGATTGACATTGCTATGATCCCTGTGACTTATGAGCCCATGGAGGGCGTATCTCTTGATGCGCAGGACCATACCCGACAGACAGGTACCCTTATGGACAGGTACACATGGGGAGATGATTAGTTCAGACCTCCATGGGGCTGAAAACCCATCAAATGGATGTTGAGACCCCAGCACGGGGAAAACACAGATCAAAGGGTTTGCACCACAGAAGAGGAGGACGTTCCACCAGAGGTAGTTTAGAAGACCTGTACCCAGGAGGGTTGTGCCCTTTCCACCAGGACGTTGGCCTTAGAAGGCCCATGACGTCACCAGGACACCTATGACATCATCCAACACTTGTGGAGGTTTTGAGAGGTAGTTATGTTCCAAGTGGCACGTGTGGCAGCTTCTGGAGGCCCAAGGAGGCCTAACGTTTTTCTCTAGGAGGCCAACGTTGCCCTAAAAGGGGCTAACGTCACCCTAAAAGGGCATGACATCACCTTTATTTGCTTGATTAGGGTTTTAATTATGACATTTAATGTAAAAAAGTATTATTATGTATTTTTGGCCTTGTCAGCCTTTTGTGACCTAAAATTAAATTAAGGTCATTGGTATGGTATAAGTAAGAGAGTTAAAACCCTCTTTTATTCATCATCTTTCACTCACACTTGTGTGAGGTCTGAAATTTGCACCTTCCTTTAGGGTTTTGGGCTGAAATACTAGTGCGCACTTGTTGAAGGAAGTCTTATTTTGGCTATTTTTGGCAGTTTTCTTGGTGGAAAGTTTACAACTAGGGTTTGGCTTGATGAATGCTTGGTAAATGTAAGTGAATTTATGCAATCCTTCCTTTAATTGAATGGTTATGGTATTTTTACTTGCATTTTGTTAATGAAATTGTTGGAATAAACCCTAGAAAATAAGCACATGTTGGTGTCCTTATTTTAAGTCCCTACTAGATTATGCCAAGGAGCTTTTTTACCTATTGAAGACATTACTAGGGCCTTGCCATTGCAACACCCTACCATTTGCTCTTCATGCTGGCCGATTTTACTTTTCTATTGAGCTAAAGAAGGAGGAAAATGTGCTAAGGCCTAGGGTTGCCTACACCTTAGTAAGTTGTTTTCCCCTAGGGTTGATGGTTGAAGCCTTGGCTTACCAACACTTCACCGTGAAATTCCTCTTCTCTTTGGCCCTGCTATTATCATTTGTTTCCTTCAATTCTTTCCACTATCTTTTGACTCCATTTTCCCTGTGAATGCACTAATCTAAGACCTTAATGCTTGAGTGCCTTGATCATAAAAACATCCAATACCTTTGAACAATTACTAACACCTTCTAACCCTTGCTTAAACTAACCTATTAACCCTATTGTTGTCATTATCCATTTGATTTATAACTATACTTTGCAACAAATTAATGTTTCTTCAAACAATTGAAAGATTGGCTAATGCATAGTAGTCTTTGCTTCAAATGAATGTTGGTATTGTGACATTGATGATAAATTGTTCTTGCTCATTTTGAAGCTTCTTTAAAAGCATTTATTGTGAAGTAGCATATTGTAATTACTGTTATTATGTGTCATCGATTTCTTCATAAATAATATTATTCAATTGCTTTATTTGAGAAAGTCCAATTATATGAAGTACTAACCATCAAGTGACCTTGCAAATATAGTTTCTTGTTGCTTTGTTTCCGGGCAGGTACATTTTTGGTTAGTATTCTCTTTTATTGGTTGCTTAGTCGGACTTTCTAATCGGTGATGACATGTGGGAGGGAAACTTTTACCTTTTCCTTTTACCCTTTGCCTTCTCAAAACCCCAGGTCACCAGGGACATCTCCACTAGGCCTACCACGCTAAATAGAACGGGACTTCATGTTGAGGTGACAATTATAGGATAGTCTCCTGTTACGTCAGTTTGTCTTCTTTTACCTTTCCTTTACATCCAAGTACAAACTATGAGATAACATTTTGGCACCGTTGTCGGGGAACACTAAGTCAATTCTCCTCAAGAACGACACTTTTTCGGTAAGCCTTTCCTTAAGAATATTTATCTTACAATCTTACCCAGAGACTCCACTAAGGATGATTCCCTTATTTCTTTGATAATTTCAAGAAAAGCATCTCGCGACTCCACTAACGACGAAGCCAACTATGACTTCTCAATGGGACCCAGGAAATTTCAAACCCCTAGACATGAGTAAAATCCTGGGATACCCTCGACAAATACCCCCGAAGTATGAGAAATGGCTCCCTAGATTCACTAGTAGTGATGGGGAAAGAGTCGATTATCACATGAGTGATTTTTGGGATTTCTTTCAACTCCATCCTATCAGTGATGATGCTAAAGATTTGGTGATGAAACTCTTCTCTGCCACTCTTTATGGAAACGCTAGGGAGTGGTATGACAACCTCCCCAATGCTAGCATCACAACTATGGAACAATTGGAAGAGACCTTTCTCAAAAGATGGGGTATCCAGTTAGAAGATATCCAAACATTACTAAAAGAACTCGACTATGAAAAACAAACTAAAAATGAGACTATCAGGGATTTCCGGGATAGGTTTGACAGATTGCTATATCATATTCCTGGAAACCATCATCCTGAAGACAAGTACCTTATGTATCTCTTTACCAATGCACTCTTGGTGCATATAGGGTTCCTCCTAAGTAAGAAGAGGCCAAAAACACTCAACGAAGCTTATAACATGGCCATGCGAATCAAAGTAAATATCTCCTTGTCCAAGGCTAAACACATTTTCTCTCTAGGGACCAAAATCAGTGACCCTAAAGGTACCCCAGACAATCTTGGTTTGGAAAGATTAGTTTCCCTTGAAACTTTTACCGTTGATTTCCAAGAGAAAGGGGGACAGATCATTGACCATCAAAATGATAAGGGAAAAGATCTTGATGAGGCTTTCCAACCCAACAGGGAAAGGCAAAGGATTGTTGAAGACACAGTTGAGGTGATGGAACAGTTATCCCTAGATATCGGGGAACACTGAGTCTACCTTCCTCAACGACATATCTTTGGTAAGCCTTGCATCAAATACCTTTTCTTACAAGCTTACCTGGCGACTCCACTACTCTTTCCCCCTATTTTTGGGTAGTTTCAGGGAAACTATCTGGCGACTCCACTGATGACGAAGCCAACTATGACTTCACAATGGGATCCAGGAAACTATAGACCTTTGGATATGAGTAAAATCCCAGGATATCCCAGAAAAATGCCCCTTTCTTATAAAAAA
>SNQJ01S0009801.1:142121-166676 GCA_010110895.2 Picea sitchensis
GTCACTTTAAAATTAGAAGGTACACTTTATTAAAAAGTCACTTTAATAAAAGAACCACTTTACAACTTTATAAAAACCTATTACAAAGTTAAGTGCCTGGTAGTGTAAACATAAGGTAACATCCGCATACAAGACAAAACATGTGAAGTACCTCCCGAGCTAAAAAGCTAACAGTAAAGACTATTAGGCCATTTTCACTATGTTACAATTCTTTTGAGCATAATGAATATGCAGTGAATATTTGGAGCTCACTCACAGATCTGTTGCATGGAATTAAAATTGAATTAAATTTTGGAACAAAATTTGGATGATCAATGATCTCATGATAAACTTGGAAAGGACTTGTTGAATGTTGTTTAAACTTGCAAATCCAATGGGTACATGTGTGGATGATATTGATGGTTCATTTTAAAACTTCTATGCTAAGCACATTTAAAGAGAACTTGTAATTTGGAATTTGCACAACAGTCCTAAACAAATATATTATGGTAAATCAGACAGTGCGTGATCATTGAAAAGTTGTCCTCACACAGACCTTGTGGTTCATAATCACTTGATGGTAGATGTGAATGTTGGTTNATCAATGATCTCATGATAAACTTGGAAAGGACTTGTTGAATGTTGTTTAAACTTGCAAATCCAATGGGTACATGTGTGGATGATATTGATGGTTCATTTTAAAACTTCTATGCTAAGCACATTTGAAGAGAACTTGTAATTTGGAATTTGCACAACAGTCCTAAACAAATATATTATGGTAAATCAGACAGTGCGTGATCATTGAAAAGTTGTCCTCACACAGACCTTGTGGTTCATAATCACTTGATGGTAGATGTGAATGTTGGTTTCCTAACACTTTTCTTTTACACATTCACATGGCTTCGTTGTAATGAATGATATCTCATGATCCTATTATTTCATTGAGCTCTTGATGAATGATCTTTCATTTGTTATTCAAGTTGATCAATCATTTCAAGCATCCTAATACGTGCAAATGATAATCGTAATTCACTTGGTAAACTTGTATTAGTTTCTTATTGATCAAACAGACAATTGGCATATTATAACTCTCAAATCTTAAGGCTAATTTGATTTGGCAAGGTTCATGCTTCATATTCCCATGAGGAAATTAAGAGATATAAGCTCGAGGTTGATGCAGCTAAAACTAAAAGGCCAAATACAAAGCTTGAGCCATGCCACCTTGCAAAAATGCCCAATGCCCCAAGTGCCATACTTAACAATGCACATCTAAAGAAAGGGACCAATCAAATGAGGTAAAAAGCCAAGAACAGGGGTAGTAAGAAAAAGGGCTAAGGAATGGTAACTCAATGCTAAGCACTTCCTCACTTTAAAGGCACTAATGTGCATGAATATCTTGAACAAACCTTATGTGGCTATCCAAGTCAACTCATAAATTTACCTACCTTATTCATAACATATGTTATCACATACTACTTACTTAGTGTCCTAGGAACAACAACTTATCTTAGGAGTTGTCACATGTAATAGAGGTTGATGTTGTCCCCAGCGTGATTAAACTTGGCAAATGGTATAAATTCAATGAGTTATTCAATAAGTTTCTCCACCTAATGGCATGTATATTGAGGCATGATCCATCATCATGTTGCATTGGGATCAATACACTTGCCTCAAGATTTGTGTACCCACATTGGGACTTGCGTCCCTGCATCAAGAACTATGATTGCCTTGGGATTTGAGACAACAATGGGTGTTGTGAACCCTAGCTAGGGCATTGTGTTTTCATTGGGCGTTTTAATCCTTCCCTAGGGAATTGTGTTTTCCTTGGGCGTTGTTAGACATGCACTAGGACTTGTTATAGGTGTTGAAAAACTGATGCATGTAGATAAATTTAAAAAATTTACAGCATACAACCAACATACCAATACATCTGCATATATGAGGACCACTGAAAGTGAGGCAATCACAGAAAGAACACAATTATACATTGGGAAACCCTCTTGGGGTGGAAAACCCAGCCAAAACTTCTCTTTAGATTCTTCAACAAAGTACAATACCAGTACAAGACTTTAGAGTAACTAGCTAGGACTCAGAGGGATGAAACAATACCTATGTTTTAGCACTTACAAACTTCACAAATAGCTACACTCACACCTACAGTAACGGGCCTGACAAAATCAACAAAAAATAAATGACTTTATTTCTTGTTGTAGCAGACATATGGCAGCTTTAACAGAGTATTTGTAGCAGTCGTATATCAGCAAGAATAGAGTGCTTGTATCAGCAGTATCCTTCAACAACTAGCTTCCATATAGCAGCAGAAGACTCCAACAACTAGCAGCCATATACCAGCAGAAGATTCCAGTAGATATCAATCATATACCAACAAAATACTTCAACAAATAGATGCCTTGCCTTAGCAAAAGACTCCAGCAAAAAAAAGGTATCCAAATGTTAAGTGAATGCCCCTTTTTATAGGTTGGTTTGGCTTCCCTAAGAAGCCGCCTATGAATGTATGATAGTTGTATAACAGTTGTCATACCTGCCCTCCTTTGGCTGCCAAGAATCACCTCCTAAAGTTCCCAAGAGCCACCTCCTAAAGCTCCCAAGAGCCACCTCCTAATGCTCCCAAAGGTCACTTCCCTTGTCTCTTCTGGAGGCTTCCCTAACAGTTGTATAACAACTGTCATAACACCACCCTAAGCAGCCCCGCTAAGCTGGCCACTCCAACTGCCCTAAGAAGCCCTCTTAAGCAGCCTCCCTAAGCTGGCCACTACAACCGCCCTATGTAATGTTCCCAAGCCAATATGCCAGGAACATCACGTTTTGCATGAATTTTAAACTGTTTCTGGTTGTGGCATTTCGTCAAACACTTTGCTTATTATTGTCTCTTAGGTTGCATTAGGGTTATACTGATGATTTTAATGTGTGTTTGCAGCAACAGATAAGAAGATAAAGCAATGAAACATACCTCAACCATATGCAAGATCAACAATATAATAGACAACCCAAAAATGCCTCAGATCTGATCTTATTCATAATAGTAAGAGAACCTGATACAAGAGTGAGGTCGATCTGGAATGATCAACAGATGGATCCAATAAACATAATAAGAGTTGCTACAAAATGCTCCTAGTTAGAAGATGCAAGCCTCCAAGGGTTGAATACACAATGAAGGCCAATACTGGAAGAGATTTGTATCGTATGAAGTGCCAACTCCAAGATGGATGATGCTACGCCCTACTGGAAGATTGAAACACTCAATAATTCGTCCCTACTGCCAAAGACATCCAAAAACTCTGAAGAAGATGTCATACTGTAGATCGGGGTGAGTAGAATCCCCTCTTGAAATCTCAGACCGAAATACTGAGGGGTGCTCCTCCAAATGTTGAATCCCCAAGTGGGGTTGCATCCTCCTGAATACTGCCAAACCCTACAATTTCGGCCCTGATGAAGGAGGCCTCCAAATGCTCTGAAACTCACCAGAAAGGTAGATCGGGACACTGCAGGTCACGAGGTGAAGTCTCAGGACCCGATCTGAAGTATAACCCCTCCAAATTGAATAGATGTGAATCTCAAAAATGCCCTCTTTCTCTCCAATTCACCCCAATGCTCTAGGGAATCATCTGGACCATAAAACTCTCTCAAAAGGCACTAGAAATCATGGCCAAGGCCCTACAAGTAAAACCAAAGTACTCAAATCTCCAAGATCCCTCTCAAACTCCTACAACGAACCTTCCTTCAATGAATGGTGTAACCCCCTTGCTAGAAACCCCCAATGGTGTGCCCTCTCTCTTCCTGTACCTGTAACTGGTGTAGAACTCTCTTGCAACTGAGTAGATCTGAACTAGAATGGTGTGGGGGAGTATTGCATCCCTGAGACCAAGCTTGGGACAAGCTAGGTGGAATTTTTCACCAGCGAATCATCCTCTAGGGTTTGTTAAGTAAAACCCCTCAAAACCCCCAAGGTATGGGCTCACTAGCTAGAAGCCAGATATCAAAAGATAATCATACATGAATGAGAGAATAGAGGCCCTTGTCTATCCTTTATACTTCCTGCTCACCTTGTCTCTCCAAAGTGACTTTCATTTTATTAATTAATTAAATCACTTTAATTAATTAATTAAGCTTTTTACCCTTGAAAAACACCCTTATCTCTCCCTGTGGTTTCCCTGGCCACTGAAAGTCACTTCTAATCATCCTATCTTGTAGTGTTGTTCCTCTCGATTCCAATGAGCTATTTCACTGAGAGGTTCCTCCAAGTATTGTGCCCAAAATGACCTCTTCAATGAATTTAATTAACCTATAGCTCAAAATGCTCAAAATCATGGAAATCATCGAAATGCAATGAAACCAAAGCCAATCTGTGCAGAATGGGTCATAATGATGAAATAGGATGAGCGATGCAAGCGGGACCCCAAAATATCCCTCAATAGTCACTGTACTTTCTATAACATCCATCTAGCTGTTTTGGTCATCATAACACCCTGAAATGTAATGATGTCCCAAAGTGGGGACATTACAGCCCTCCCTGCTAGAATATTGTTTGTCCTCAAGAAATAACCAAATCTCTCCAAGTATAATACCAAGATCCCATGTCCACAGTAGAACCCATCCAAAGATGAACAATCATACACTCCACCCCCTGAATCCCATATCAGAAAGTGAACTGCAATATCCGGTGAAGCATAGTCCTAAAATATATCAACTCTGTGAATCTCCTGCACATGACACATGGCCTCATCCCGGAATGAGTCCATCCTCCAAGTCCCTACCAAGATCAACACGGCCTCCATCAACTATACATGTTGATGCCAGGATGAAGTACTGCAAGACCTCCGTGAGACACCCTCAAGAGATGTGCTCTCCTCAACACTGAAGCTCAATGGAAAGTCAAAACAACTTTCCCCTGCAAAGGTCCACTCGCCCCTGTCAGTGAGTGAAATGCTCAACCTTGCAATACCTAGATCCCATGCTAGTCTCTGTCGAAGATAACCATGCTAGCACTGCACTACGTTGACCATGCCTGACTCCTCCCTGTATATATACTGGATCCTCAAGCTGAAGTACCTGTGGCAATTGGACCTGTTGTCCAGAAGTTGCATCTGTAAAAACATCTTTGTGGAAGTAGTACCTGCCCAACCATCTCCATGTCTGATCATGATGGTCAAGAGTGAAAAGTTGCCTCACTCCATAGGACAAGTCCATGCAGGCCCACTCCAAACCAACCCATGGTCGAGTATGTGGCTCTCTGGTGCAACCTTGGTCATCATGTAGTGAAACATTCTGCTAACCAAATGAACTCTCGGATCCCATGGCAAACTTGGAAGTTTATCACTTCCAATCTCCTCGAACTGCTCCTGTGTGAGACTGATCACTGTCAAAAGCCCTCTGTGCTCATCTGCTATCACCTGGCCTATGATGTTAAACATCACGCACCAAGTCTCAACTGGCTACCTATGACGATCCACCTCTATCCAGCTGGATGCCGTAAAAACACTCATGTCAGGTGGTCTCGACCTAGCCACTCCCCATGTCCTCAGCCACTTTCTATCTCTCCTCATGCTGTTGTCTATGATAAAAGTGTCAGGAAAGGCTAACAGAAACATCTACAGCTAACTGTAGGACTAGAAGATATCACATGCTTTGGTCAATCCCAAGGATTCGAACAGAAGCTCATCCATCGGTATCCACGATAAATACTCGCCTGTAGTCATCATCGAATCCCAACCATCCAGTACAACCGAAAGTAACTCCTCCAACTACTGGTCAACCAACCTCCATCCCTCATCTCCCATGCAACTGTTGATACATTGAAGGTGCTCTCTCATAACTATGTGTTGCTGCAAAGGAGTGAAATTTGCAAGCTCCCCTAAGTGTGTCTCCTCCCTGCAAGGCAATACACCCCTCTGAATCCCACCATACATCTCGGCATGTCTTTGTGATCTATCACTCACCACTGTATGCTCCGGCATACTCATGTCGTCTCCTAGATACTCATGTTGCATAGTAGATCATGGGTGTACAATTGGATCAACCTCTATATAAGGGTCAACCGCTCTCGGAACACAAATGGAGGTGTCCTCAAAATTGTCCCTGGCTTTGGAGTCCCTATGCATATGTGAGTGCTAGACTGTCTCAAAGATCCTCGTAGAGGGTAGCTCCTGCACCTCCCGATCATAGCTCCCCATACTCATCAGTGATCCTGGGTACTCCTCATGCTCCTCCATCAACTGGTGCTCCTCTGCTAGACCACCAACACCCTTTGGCAATGTGACTGACTGACATATCTGAGTATCCACTAAGATAGATGAAGTGGATCTCTGATGAATCTCCTCAAGAAGCTCCTCTGATTTGGACTCTGATTCTTGAAGGGTTGTCTATGTGCCTCTCAAGAATCCTCGAGTGCTCTCCAACTCCTGAGTAAGTCTGTCCACCTCCAACTTCTACTCCCTTAGAGCCTCACAATACATCTCACCAATCCTCAATAGGTAGTCCCTGTCAGTGAACAATTGTTGGTAGTCGGTCCTCATCACAGATACTCTCTCCCTGAGAGTATGAAAGTCGTCCATGGCAAATCCCCCATCTGAACTACCATGTGCCACTGATGCCCTCCAGCAGTAATCCTCCATCAATGCATGCATGTCATCACTGTGCCTGGTGGCTTCCATGATCATATCCTCACTGACTCTCAACTGTCCTGTCAAGTAGTGTGACTCCTGATCATAGTCATGTTGAGGTGCCACCTCATATCCCTCACTGCTAGTGTCAGCCCCGGAATCCCCAACAATACTCTCTGCAAAAGATGAAGCATTGAACGGATCCCTGTCTACTGTGCTACTGGGTCCTCCTATATGCGACTGCATAACATCCCCAATTGCTAGCCCCCTCTGAATCATACTATATCCGATGTGAGCAGTTGTATCCTCCTGTGCACTCACCCTGCTACTACCATCTGCTCCTGGATCCCATATAGATGTGTCCAGACACATGTTATGGTCATCCTGACCAATAAGGTGTACACCCTCATCACTGCAGGTTGGTCCTGGAAGTAAGTGTCCCATCCAGCTGTCAATCTCCCCAGCCTGATCAAACAGTGGAGTCTCCAAAAGATGTGACCCACTCACCTCATGCAAACATGTGTGTGTAAGTTCAACTGTCTGTACAACATGTATCTCCTGGATCTGTGGATCCATATGTCCCTGGTGTGCATCCCTCACATACGGCTCCTCTATCATATCTGAAATGCCACTGATATCCTCAGATGGCGTGGCTATCATGGGTGTCTAGATAGATGACAGATGTGTCACGGTCATCATAGGCAGCTCGTCAGGTCTAGGTGCTAATACATGTGGATCCCCACTAGTGTCACCACTCTGCTGAGGTGTAAGATCATCAACACTATGTGATATGGCTACTGAAACATAGGTGTTATCATCCTGTCCATCCCACTTCTCCTCCAAGGTGCAAGGGTCACTATCCTCCTCAAAAGTGCAAGAATCACTAACCTCTATGAAAGAGTCTCTATCATCATCGAGCTACTCCAAATAAGCATCTATCTCTACATCCTCGCCCACCTTATCATCACTGTCATAGTGTACCTCAATAATGTGCTTCTTACCTTTACCCCGACATCTATGATCGGCTTCCCAAGGCACTTTGCAATTGTAGCAAAGTTGCCTGTTCCTAACGGGTGTGGGGTTTCTCTGTTCTTCCCTCCATCTAGCTTCTCTGGCTCTCTTTTCCTCTACTACGATGATCCAATGTGTAACCTTATCTTCGCTCCAACTAGGATTTTTAAGGGATACAAACTGATGGAATGTTATTAGATTTCTGAAAATCTCATTGAGGGTTTGATATTCCCTCTCACAATCAACAATCCTTCCAGTAAAATCCCACACATCTCTCCTTATGGAAGACCCCTTTATGGCTCTGCATACATGCGCTAATTCCCACTATCTAGCAGGATTCTACGCTATGATACCATTGTAATGTTCCCAAGCCAATATGCCAGGAACATCATGTTTTGCATGAATTTTAAACTGTTTATGGTTGTGGCATTTCGTCAAACACTTTGGTTATTATTGTCTCTTAGGTTGCGCTAGGGTTATACTGATGATTTTAATGTGTGTTTGCAGTAACAGATAAGAAGATAAAGCAATGAAACATACCTCAACCATATGCAAGATCAACAATATAATAGACAACCCAAAAATGCCTCAGATCTGATCTTATTCATAATAGTAAGGGAACCTGATACAAGAGTGAGGTCGATCTGGAATGATCAACAGATGGATCCAATAAACATAATAAGAGCTGCTACAAAATGCTCCTAGTAAGAAGATGCAAGCCTCCAAGGGTTGAATACACAATGAAGGCCAATACTAGAAGAGATCTGGATCGTATGAAGTGCCAACTCCAACATGGATGGTGCTACGCCCTGCTGAAAGACTGAAACCCTCAATAATTCGGCCCTACTGCCAAAGACCTCCAAAAACTCCAAAGAAGATGTCAAACTGTAGATCGGGGTGAGTAGAATCCCCTCCTGTAATCTCAAACCAAAATACCAAGGGGTGCTCCTCCTTGAATCTCCAAGTGGGGATGCGTCCTCCTGAATACTGTCAAACCCTACAATTTCGGCCCTGATGAAGGAGGCCTACAAATGCTCTGAAACTCCCCATAAAGGTAGATCGGGACACTGCAAGTCACTAGGTGAAGTCTCAGGACCCGATCTAAAGTATAACCCCTCCAAACTGAATGGATGTGAATCTCAAAAATGCCCTTCTCTCCAATTCACCCCAATGCTCCAGGGAATCATCTGGACCATAAAACTCTCTCAAAAGGCACTAGAAATCATGGCCAAGGCCCTGCAAGTACAACCAAAGTGCTCAAATCTCCAAGAGCCCTCTCAAACTCCTACAACAAGCCTTCCTTCAATGAATGGTGTGCCCCCCTTGCTGGAAACCCCCAATGGTGTGCCCTCTCTCTTCATGTACATGTAACTAGTGTAGAACTCTCCTTCAACTGAGTAGATCTGAACTAGAATGGTGTGGGGGAGTATTGCATCCCCGAGACCAAGTTTGGGACAAGCTAGCTGGAATTTTTCACCAGCGAATCGTCCTCTAGGGTTTATTAAGTCAAAACCCTCAAAACCCCCAAGCTATGGGCTCACTAGCTAGAAGTCAGATATCAAAAGATAATCATACATAAATGAGAGAATAGAGGCCCTTGCCTCTCCTTTATACTTCCTTCTCACCTTGTCCCTCCAAAGTGACTTTCATTTTATTAATTATTAATTAATTAATTAAATCACTTTAATTAATTAATTAACCTTTTTACCTTTGAAAAACACCTTATCTCTCCCTCTGGTTTCCCTGGCCACTGAAAGTCACTTCTCATCATCCTATCTTGTAGTGTTGCTCCTCCCGATTCCAATGAGCTATTGCACTGAGAGGTTCCTCCAAGTATTGTGCCCAATATCACCTCTTTAGTGAATTTAATTAACCTATAGCTCAAAATACTCAAAATCATGGAATCGTCGAAATGCAACAGAACTAAAGCTAATCTGTGTGGAATGGGTCATAATGATGAAATAGGATGAGCGATGCAAGTCGGACCCCAAAATATTCCTCAATAGTCATTGTACTTGCTATAACATCCATTTGGTTGCTCTCGTCATCATAACACCCTGAAATGTAATGATGTCCCAAAGTGGGGACATTACACCCTAAGCAGCCCTCTTAGAGGTGCTATGAGGTTGACACATGGCAGAAGGTTGTCTTGGCATAAGGTTGACACTTGTCATGTGTTTGATGCTCGACATAGTATTTACATGGTTAGTTACAATAGAGAAAATAGCTTCCAAAGCTATATAATTCAACACTCCCTCTTAGCAAGGAAGGTATTTTCCTAGTACCAACTGTTACATCCATTTGTCTTTACTTGGCTATTGACTTGTTGATCCATGTAGAATTTGTTCATCAAGAGAAGTTTTGTATCCATAGCTAGCATTGGAATCAGTAGAATCTCTAGTGAGCACACTAATGTCATTACATGATTTTTATTCACTCAGTTCACCAAGAACTGTTTGTGCAGTTCACCAAGAATTGTCCTACTAGCCATATGCTAGAGGAAGCTATATAGTTCACCAAGAACTGTCTTACTCAGTGCTAGTCCTTTTTCATACTGGATGAGTAATCTTAGAGCCAGTCCTTTTTCATACTGGATAAGAATAAAATAGAATAGCCCACATCCTACCTGTAAATGACTTGCACCGCTATTGTCACCAGAATCCCATATGCAGCTCCTTACTCCCTCTTACGAGGAACCAGTCCAAGTTTGTCTTTGAAGTACTCAAACTTCACCTTTGACAAAGGTTTGGTTAGCACATCTACAACCTGCTAATTGGTAGCCACATAATGAAGCTTCACTGCTCCCTTTTCTACCACATCACGGATAAAAGTATACTTGATTCCAATATGCTTTGATTTGTCATGAAACACGGGGTTCACTGACAACTTTATGCAACTCTGATTGTCACAACAGATACTAGTAGCATCTAACTCAATATCAAATAATCCTGAAAGTAATTTCCGTAGCCATACAACTTCAGTACATGCTAAACATGCTTCCATATATTCTGCCTCAGTTGTACTGAGCGCAACACTGGTTTGCTTCCTGCTAAACCATGAGATCATACTTGATCCCAAACTAAAACAACATCCCGATGTACTCTTACGATCTATGACACTACCAGCCAAATCTGAATCAGAGTATCCCTATAGTATGAACTCACAATCATCATCATACTTGATACCATACTCAATGGTACCTTTCAAGTATCTCATCACATGTTTTGTTGCGATCAAATGAACATGTCTGGGTTCAACCATATACTGACTTAAAGTGTTCACATCAAAACATACGTTTGGCCTTGTGTCCGTTAAATACATCAACGAACAATTCATTTGCCTATACAAAGTGCCATCCACTATCTCTGATGAAGTATCACATAATACCTTTGGATTTGTCGTCATAGGTGTAGTCATGGATTTACAATCCATCATTCCAAATCTCTTTAGAATTTCCACGACACATTTTCCTTGACTAAGACAAATCTCATGTGGATTATGCCAAACTTCCAAACCCAGATCTTTCATTTCGAATTCTGAAGCAAGCTTCTTCTTGCAATCAATGATGAGATTTTCATTTCCTGTTAGAAACAGATCATCCACATACAATAGTAAGATCACCTGATCATCATTCTCAATCTTATAGTAGAGATTGGAATCTGCTTTACTCTTGATAAAGCCCATGCTCATCAGAAAATTATCAATTCTTCCATACCATGTCCTGGGTGCTTGCTTCAAGCCATACAAGGCTTTCTTTAATCTGCACACGTGTCTGACTGTCATGTGTCTCAAATCCTTGTGGTTGCTCCACATACACTTCCTCTTATATCACACCATTCAGAAAAGCAGTTTTTACATCCATCTGATGTAGTTTCGATCCCATCTTTGCAGTTATATCCATAGTAGCTCTAATGGAAGTGTATCTTGCCACAAGAACAAAGGTTTCTTCGTAATCTATTCCCTCTTTCTGAGAGAACCCACGAGCTACAAACCTTGCTTTGTATTTATCAACACTGTCATCCGCAACATGCTTGATTTTGTATAACCATTTAGATGTTACCACAGATTTTTCTTTTGGTCTCGGAATTACGTCCCAAACATCATTTTTCATAATTGATTGATATTTTTTAATCATGGCATCCTCGCACACTTTCTTCTCAGCAACTTCTCCATAGTTGGAAGGTTCTACATCAATGATGTTAGACACAAGTGCAACATAGTTGGAATATAATCAAGGTCTTTTACTTTCTCTGAAAGTCTTATTTTGGGCACCATACCATTCTGCATCTTGAATGAGTTCACAAGCCCAACCTGGTTTTCTATGATATGTAATCACTTATTTGGGTGAATCAGCAAGTTTCTGAGGCTCCATCATATCATGATTCTCAGGTACATGTTCTTCTTCTTCTCTATCTGGTACTTTAGAAGTTGTAGGTTCCTCATCATGTACCTCATCTACATGATTTATTTTTTATTTGCAGAAAGCTATATCTTCATCAAAGATAACATCTCTACGGATTTCAATCTTTTTGTATCCAGGGACATATACTCCATATGCCTTTGATGTTTCGTTGTATCCAACAAACATACCCTTCTTCCCTGAAGGATCCAACTTTGTCCTATTGTCCTTGGGAATATGAATATACATTGGACAACCAAATATCCTTAGACGACAAACCTCTGGAACTTCTCTAGAAAACACTTCTTCTGCAATTTTATTTTCAAGAACTTTAGGAGGACTTATGTTTTGTACATATACAGTAGTCCTTGTTGCTTCTGACCAAAGGTACATTGATAAGTCTTGATCATGGATCATGGCTTTAACTGCTTCCATAACTGATCGCTTCTTTCTTTCTGCAACACTATTTTGTTGAGGATTGTATGGAGTAGAAAGCTCCCTGTTAATCCCAGCTTCTCTACATAATTCCTTAAATTCACCAGATGTGAATTCTCCTCTGTTATCGAATCTTAAAACCTTTATTTTTCTCTCAAAAAGATTTTCCACAAGAGCTTTAAAGTCCTTAAACTTACTAAAGACTTCATCTTTATTCTTTAAGAAATAAATCCAAGTTTTGCGAGAAAAGTCATCAATAAAAGAAACATAGTAAACATACTTGCTGAGTGAAGTGGCTAACATAGGTCCACACACATCTGAATAAATTAGATCCAGAACTCCTTTTGCTTTACTATCACTGCTTGGAAAAGGATTTTTCACATTCTTTCCTTGTGCACATCCTTTGCACACACCATCATGGAACACTTGAATTTCTAGAAGGCCTTTCACCATCTTGCTGACAACTGGCAAGGCTTTATAGTGAATATGAGCGAACCTTCTATGCCACAGTTCACATGGGTTTATAGTACTGTGTACTATGGCTTGATCTTCCTTTCCTTTTAACTTGTATAACCCATCTTCATGTATACCAATTATAACAGCATCATCAATATTCTTTCCTCTCGACCACATAAGAACTTGGCCATAGACAAAAGCTACTCAGAATCCTTTCTCTTCCAATCCTGAAATATATAGGAGGTTCTTTTGCAGACCAGGTACATATAAAACATTTTCCATTTTCAAATGTTTTCCTGAATCTAAGCAGTAAAAAGCATTCCCTATGCTCTTAATAGGATAGGAAGAGTTATCACCCAGTCTCACCTGATGACAAGAATATTTCTTAGTCAGATTCGAAAGAGTCTTTAAAACCAATCATGTGTCTGGAGGCACCACTATCCACAAGCCATGTTTCATCATCATAATTTACTGAGTTAGTAAGAGTTGCCACCAAAACATACTCTTCATCTAAATCTTCTTTTCTTTCTCTCTTGAAAACAGGTTCATCATCTTCAGCAATATGAGCATCATGTCTTTTGTTTGTCCTCCTTTCTTTGACCTCTTTTATGAGAGGACAATCTCTGGCAATATGTCCCATCTTTTCACAACAGAAACATTTGAATTTAGAATAGTCTCTCTTACCTTTCTCAAATTTTTGAAACTTCTTCTATGGAGAATGATTTTCCTTCTTTTTCTTTTCCTAAAATGGGCTACAAGAACTTGATCTTCATCATCACTTAGCTTTTCTTCTCTTGCTCCCACTCTTGTTTCTTCTTCGACGCAATCTTCCCACAGCCTGCTAAACTTTGTTAACTTACTTCTTGAACATATTCCTCTTATGAAAGAGTCCCATGACTTCGGAAGTCCATTCGGAGTAGTCATTACTAACTCAGCTTCTTCAACTGAGTCACCAATAGCTATAATTTGTTCATTAATATGAGAAATTCTTGTAAAGAAGGCATGAATAGATTCAGACTTCTGCATCTTTACATTTTTTACTTGAGTCCTCAAAGCCATCTCCCTGTTTATGTTCCTTCCTTCATATAGACAAGATAGAGCATCAAACATCTCTTTGGGAGTCTTCAAGGATAATACATGAGCAATAACATGGTCTTTTATAGAATTTGCAATTATTCTCTTTGCCCTTATCAGATTCTTCATGTACTTACCTTTAGCTTCTTCTTCCTCAAGTTCTGCAACCACTTCCATAACATAATCTGATAAGTCATTTTCTTCTAGAACAAGGGATATTTTGTACTTACATGCTCTGAAGTTATTACGTCCCTCAAGTTTCTCATCAAGCTAAGTGCTTGATATCATCTTGTCCTTGTATTTTACTTCCTTTAAAAACTGAAATACCGTAGTCTCCTTCACAAATCTAATAAGTCTCTGCAGAAATGGCTTCTTTCAGGGAAGCTCTGACACCATGTTGAAAAACTGATGCATGTAGGTAAATTTAAAAAATTTACAGCATACAACCAACATACCAATACATCTGCATATATGAGGATCGCTGAAAGTGAGGCAATCATAGAGAGAACACAAGTATACCCTAGGAAACCCTCTTGGGGTAGAAAACCCAGCCAAAACTTCTCTTTAGTTTCTTCAACAAAGTACAATACCAGTACAAGACTTTAGAGTAACTAGCTAGGACTCAGAGGGATGAAACAATACCTATGTTTCAGCACTTACAAACTTCACAAATAGCTGAATTTACAGTAACATCTTGACAAAATCATGAAAAGATAACTGACTTTCCTTCTTGTTGTAGCAGACTTTTGGCAGCTTTAACACAGTATCTATAGCAACCTTATATCAGCAAGGAATAGCAGAAGACTTCAGCAAGAATAGAGTGCTTGTATCAGCAGTATACTTCAACAACTAGCTTCCATATACCAGCAGAAGACTCCAGCAACTAGCAGCCATATACCATCAAAAGATTCCAGTAGATATCAGTCATATACCAGCAAAATACTTCAGCAAATAGATGCCTTGCCTCAGCAGAAGACTCCACCAAAACAAAGGTATCCAAATGTTAAGTGAATGCCCATTTTTATAGGTTCGTTTGGCTTCCCAAAGCAGCCCACTATGAATGTATGACAGTTGTATAACAGCTGTCATATCTGCCCTCCTTTGACTGCCAAGAGTCACCTCCTAAAGTTCCCAAGAGCCACCTCCTAAAGCACCCAAGAGCCACTTCCTAATGCTCCCAAAGGTCACTTCCTTTGTCTCTTCTAGAGGCTGCCCTAAACTATTGTCTTAGGATTGTATGACAGTTGTATAACAGTTGTCATACCACCACCCTAAGCAACCCCCCTAAGCTGGCCACTCAAACCGCCCTAAGCAGCCCTCTTAAGCAGCCTCCCTAAGATGGCCACTACAACCGCCCTAAGCAGCCCTCTTAGAGATGCTATGAGGTTGACACAAGGCATAAGGTTGTCTTGGCATAAGGTTGACACTTGTCATGTGTTTGATGCTTGACATAAAGTTAACACTATATCAAAACTTTATTTACATGGTTAGTTACAATAGGGAAAATAGCTTCCAAAGCTATATAATTCAACAATAGGACCATGTACACTTTCTTGGAGACCACACGTGCCACATCATCACTCATTTTAAGGGGCTGACTTGGTCCTTTTGACTATTTCACCAAGTTTGTTGCACTTGAGGACCACATGTGCCTATTTTCCATTCACTTTGTGTATTTTGTGATGGACGCTGGAAGATTTTGAGGAGCAACTCACCTTTGGAGGCTTATTCTCACACGTGTGGGGCATTTTCAGCATGTGATGGAGTATTTTGGGGGGGACACCCTCTAATTTTCATAGATCCACACGTGTGAGTGTCTTCAGGAACATATTTAGGCTATCTTGTATTATTTTGATGAGATCAACCTCCCTAGATGAGGGAATCTATTGTATTTTGACTATGTCTATTCCATTTTTAAAGAAGACATCCACTATGTATTGGCATCTATCCTCATCTATTGTACATGTGGCATTAGTCCACCATATTTCACTATTATTGACTAAATCCTCTTAGGTTTGTTAAAGGATATACTTTTTTAGCATAAATCTAGGATTTGTTAGAGATGTAATGCTATTTTATTGTAGAGGTTGTTCAGCTCTTCATCTATAAATAAGAGCCTCCTCCTCATTTGTAAATTGGTTGGAAGCTATTGGAAAAAACTCTTTCGCACTTGTCTTTTGTCTAAGGCTTTGTGGTGATGGATAATCAACCTTCAATGAAATGTGGCAAATGATTCTTGGAGCATACTAGTGAAGTTTTATTACAGGTTTGGAATTGTCAAAGGCTACTTGGGTGCAATAGAGGAGTGGTATCACTACATTGGAGAGGTGAGTTTTATGATTTATCTCATGTTTCTTTGCTTGAAGTGAGTGAATCTTTGCCATATTATTCCTTGTGAACAAAAGCAGCATTCATTTCCTTTCAAGTAAAAGCACTCCCTAGTTGTCTTGGTGGTGGTACAATTCTTGAAAGCCTATCCCTTCCAGTACTTTCAGTAATTTTCTTTGTTAGATATAGGACTTGTAGGATCTTGTTTTAATAGCCCTACTTTCCCTCTAGATCTTTTGAAGAATCGCCCCCCTAAGGTCCATCTTGACTCCATCGCCCAACCATAGCAAGGCACGAGTTTTCTTCCCTTCTCAACCAACCCAAAAACCCAAAATTCACTTTCATTATATTTATTTTGGTTTGTTTTGTAGTCAGGAATTTACTGCAGAAAATTAATTAAAAATTAGATTAAATTTGAGCCATAAAAACCCTAAAAAATGTACCCTAAGATTTGTCCTCACTCCCTCAAGAAAATCGCTGGAATTTCCTCCAAATCCTAATGCATCTTGCTTGATTGGGGCCGTTTTTGTGTGCTTTGTTTCAAAATCTTAATAGGGCATTTATTCTATGGTTTAGATCTGAATATTTCATTGAAAGAAATCATAAAAATCAAGTTTAAGATCAATTTGTTAAGTTAGATGCAAATTGTCCTACTTTTCTAGCCTCAAACCGTAGAGGTTTTGCATGAACTCGGTCTCTTTCTTTTGCTGGTTGGAAATCTTTCAAAGAGATTTTTAATTTGTTTCTTAAATCTGGAATTTATTCTTGTTAATATCATCCAAACAAATTTAGACTTGGAATTGAAGACTCTAGCCCTAAAAACCATAGACGTCTTGCATAGTTTACCCTAGTTTGCACTTGTTTCATCTTTTGTTGAAGGGTATTTGATAAGTTGATTTCAACCTGAAATTTATCTTGAAATAAAATCTTTAAATCAGATCTTAGATCAGTTTCCATGTTCATTTAGCAAATCTACTTCTTCTTCTTGAATATATCGATAAATTTGCTAAAGTTGAGGCCTAGTTTGCATTTGTTGTATCTTGAAAAGAAGGTGGTTCATATATCACTTCCAATCTGAAATGATATGCATTAAATATCGTAAATACAGATTTGAAATTGATATTTCATCTTTATTAAGCAAGTGTGTTTGATCTCATAGCATAATCTTAAGTTGTGAGTTTAAAGCATTAATCATAAACATTACTTCAGATAATAATAATAACACTAAGCTCTCTCTTACTCCCTCTTCACACTATAAACACTATAACACATTTAAATTGTGAGTTTAAAGCATCAATCATAAACATTATTTAGGATAATAATAATAACACTAAGCTCTCTCTTACTCCCACTTCACACTATAAACACTTCAACACATTGAGCTTAATTGACCTTAGGGAAGCCCCCCTTGAGTAGGACCATCCATAGTCTAAACTGAGAAAGGCAGAGGCACTGAGGTGACAGTGGTGGCTTGCCTAGAGTTGCCCTTAGCGTCTCACCCTTGTGCTTAGGACTTTTACACCTAGTGAGAACCTAGGAGATAACAAGGCCATCAACAATGCCCCAGAGGACACAAGAGCCCTACGATGAGAAGGCTAGTACTGTGTTACTAGACAGAAAAACAGCTTAAAAGTTAAATATAAGAGTTCTGGTACAGTTTACAGATGAGTGGAAAAATAGTGGGATATCCAATGTATTTGATAGTTGGAAAAATGTTAAAAACCAAATTTGATAAATGTTCTTGGTGTGTCGACTCGTGGTGCAGCCTTTGTTTTAGCCCATGACTCGTCATCATTTATTGCATCACTCAAAACATTGCAGATCTCCTATTGAAAAACCTTAATGAGGTTGGCCCATCTAATGTGATACTAGTAATTACTGATAATCCAGTACACGTTGAACCTTTTGTTGCATGACATTGTTAAGCATAAACAGTGTGGATAGACAAATGACTTATACAGGAGATGAAAGAAACTTATGAAATTCATCACTATGCATACAAAGGTCCACTTCATTTATTGCACTGACTCTAAGTTGCAGCTACTTAAATGTCAGATTTGCCCGTACAGCCTTGATTTATGTGGAGCATGGACTTCTATGTATGAGAGTGCAGAAGTAGAAAAGCCTCTAGGAGGCATAGCAACAGTTCATAATGCGTCTGTGTTTAAGGCGCGTGCATCTTTAGCGGGTTTTCTATCTATATATTAGGCACATGTCTCTGTATTTATAAGTGCTTTCTCCAGATTTGTCAAATTCCTACCCTTAAAGCCTTCCCCAAAACTGTCAAACTCTTTACTTGTCTGACTATAATTATATTGGTTATTATTTTCGTGTTCTCAAGTAAGAATCGTAATTTATTTCCAAGCCTATTTCACCTTTGGACTCTAATACATTTTCCCTCTCTTCAGTCCGACCAGTGTCACAGATTTCAAGCATCCGTTTTCAAGTTTATTTTACTTTCAATTGTTTCCTGCTACATTTGGTTGTTTTCTTACCATGTAGTTAACTAGTGACCAAAGTTATTAATAGTTTTTATTTTCCAATAACAAGGAATTGGACAACTTTATCCTGAAATATCACTCAACTTCTTCATAGACCAGCTGAGTGTCTTTTCATGGGGACTTGAGCAATTCATGACCATTTCTCCAAAGTTTTTTATAGATGGTTTTATACCAATGTTAATCACATTTACAATTTGCAGCCTCTTTTCATAATAACATAAAACATCTAATTCTTTATATTTTTAATGTTTTCCTAAACTTAGGATATATTGACATAACATGTGAAATGGATCAATCTTTTCCGGGAAAGCAAAGATTTTTTTTTTTTCAAATATGGCATAACTAGAATGATGCCTGAATTAATTCAAAACATTCAGAATATTATCCAAAGCATCAGAAAACAATTGTTCATCCATTCCATATTCCCAGCTAATTTCTGATTTTAACAAGAAGGTTGAGAGCTACCTGCTTCTGGAACAACCTCATAGTAAGGACAAGTGTATCTCGCAACCTACTGTATGCACAAATATCTCATTGTGAGCTTCAGTGCCTCAAAAAATTAACCAAAGCTTGTCAAGAAATTCAAGAAAGCAAATTCCTAAAGATTGAAAAACTGCAAAGAGAAATTTTCCTATGTAGCATGTTTTTCAAATCAGAATTCATAGACAAACACATGAAAAACTCGTTGCAATTTATGTAAGCTTCAAATGGGTCACATTCCTCAACACTCTTAAGAAACAAATCAACAGACAAAAGATAAAATAGAATCTCACCTATAGTTAGAACAAAACTTAACAACTCTGAAATGTTTTATTAAAAGAAATGTCTTATTGGAGCAACAATGTGAATTTGGTGAGCATGAGATAATGGCATGGTAAACATAGATTATTTTTTGAAATTCAATCAGCTCCACCTTCCTGCGGAGTCAAAGCTCTGTCCGCACCCATAATAGCAGGAATTACATTTATATAATCAGTGTATTGAGGAAGCAAATGTTGGAATGTATAAACCCAACATAAGGATAAGTGGTCCACCGAGGACCCACTGGATGGTCCCAATTGGTTGACTGAGGGCAGCCTCAGTGGTCACGATTGATCAACTAAGGATCAACCAAGTGGTCCCAACCAGGTCAACTAGGACCAACTCGATGCAGGCAAATGATTCCAATTAACCGACTGCGACCACCTTGGGTGATCAAATCTGAGCAAATCAATCTTATTTTAAGGAAGATCGGTGATGCACGCAAGTAACCTACAAGTATACATAGATACTCATATGTTTAGCATTGTATGCAAAATGCATGATGAATTGTGATGAAGAAAAATGTGGGTTGAGTTGTATACTCATATGCCATAGTGTTGTAGTGGTGTTTTTAAACTGTTAGACTGTTAGTCCCTAAACAATCACAAAGTCCAAGATCACCTTCTTATGAGTTGTCATCCTTATCTACTAATGAGATGTTGTCATTATCCACTGATGAGTTGTCAATGAAATATAGATCTGGAGGTGGTCAAATACATGTACTATAAAATTTAAATTGATATAATGAGATGAATACATGTGTTGAGAATGGCTTAAAGCCTTTTCCACCAAATTCTTGTCTTGTATCTTGCTTGTGTTCTATTTCTTAGCATGGTATCAGAGCTCTTATGGTCTTAAGGGCATGGTAGTCCCATGGTAATAATCCATAGAAGGTGAAGTGTAATGATACAAAGAGATCTCTCATTGGTTCATGATGATAAAATCTGTCCCAAGCAAGAGGAGTCCACAATCAGGCAAAGAAGCCATGCTGCCTACAAGGTCATAGTTATCTTGATTTCTTGTAGACGTAATTGGGTATTGCTTCCTTATATATATTTGGAAAATTATCTCTACATGTTGCATTTGAGATCTCCCAGTGAAAGAGAGAATTGAAGAATAGACCTTTTAGATATCTGTCAAAGTTGTAAGTTATAGATGTCCTTCACATGAAGAAGGAAAACCAAAAGATAAAAGTCAAGCTAGCAACTTGTCTCTATGAATTTTTTCATGCAAGTTGAATTTTCATGGCCAAAAGGGAATCTGATCTGCAAGTTTGAACCATACGTTAATATGATGTATCGGCTTTGTAGATTTGTAGATATGTTGTTATCCTTGCACCATTAATATAGAGCTGCTTTAGATATATATTATCAAAGATAAGATTTATAGATCAAGCTATTCTTGGAGTAGTTGCTGCTATAGATCAGAGAATTTTTTGTTCTGTTGGAAATGCTTGCAAATGGCGGCTGCCTGGTTTGGAACCATACTATTTTATGTCTTGTAAAAACAATTAAATGATCGTGGAAACAATCAGGTGATTAGAAGAAAAGAAATCCCAAGATTGCATGCCTGTAGTTACAAGAATCTGCCCATTGCCTTTCACAAAGTGGCCCATCCACATGCACCAGCAGCCTTAATTGCACTCTACTTTCAGCTCTGTGATCACGATTTGATTACAGACTTTCAGGATTGCTTCATTCAGAACAAAATATTTCTGCTCCTGATTTGTCACATAGAGATTCCTAATTATTTTGCATACTGTTGGTTTCATTTTGTCTCTGAGGTTATCACAGATCAAGGCACAAATAAGCAATGGCAATTTTTGGCAAGAAACGTTACATTGAGAGAGGAGGTGGCCAACCAACATAACATTTTCCAAAACATCATCACGGCTTAGGTGAAACATCATGCCAGCTTCTTGTTGAGATTTGGGTACCTTGGAAAGTGGTCTCCTTGTGTTTATGAGTCTCTAAACACAAAGGGAGAAATATTTGACCCTCACCATTTACTTTATGTTACAAAGTCACTTTGACTTTATAACATCATTAATGACAAAGTACTTTAAGTTATAAAGTCAATTTGATTTTATAAAGTCATTAATGAGGGAAAAAGTAAACTATGGAAACTTAAGTGAATTATGAGATCTAATCTCATCCATTCATTTTGGAGTTTGGCCTAGATCTAATTTGAGCCATTGGTTTCCTAGGTTAGCCTAACAATTAGGCTAAAGGAGGCAAAGGAGGGAAAAGGAGGCTCATTGTTCACTTGGAGATTAGAGTGAAGCAGAGGAAGAGAGGAGAAGAGGGTTTGAAGAAGAAGATAAGCTTTGAGAGAGGCGCACTTGTGTTGAGGGCACATCAAGCTTTGGGAGAGGTGAACTTGTGGTAGAGGGCACGCATTGCTTGACGAGGGGCGCACCATTGGAGATGCGCATTTGTTGTGGAGGAAGGGCGCACCAAGTGTTAGGGTGCACTACATCAACAAACCTTCAAGCACAAAGGCAAGGGTGCAAAGAGGGCGCAAATCTTTTTCTAGTAGGCACAAAGGAAAGGGGGCACACAAGTCCAAAAGGGGCGCTATTTTCAAGGAACTACAAACCAAGCTTGAGAGGAGCTTGCTCTTGTATCAGGTTCCATTGTTTCATTTCCTTATTGTAGCATTTGCTTGAGAAATCCATAATACATCTACTATCTTACTGGTTTTCCCCATGGGGGTTTTTCTAGGGTCATGTTGACCAAAACACTTGTGTTCATTTGTCATGGTTTGCTTATTTACTTTCAGCATAAAAGTGTAAAAGATCTAGGGGTATTTGATGTTTTAGTATATGTTTAAAGGCTAACTTGGACAGAAAAACTATCCTTCTTAAACCCTTAAACAAGAGGCACTAAAAGAGCATCAGATCACAAACTTAAAGTCAAATTCAGTGGACCAAAAGATCAGATCTTTTGGCTGTCCTAAAAACAGTGAGAAAACAGATTTGAAACCCTTGAACTTAGTGCCCAACAAGAGATTAAATGACAGATCTGTTGGGCAGCTTTAGGATCCTCAAATTTCTTCACCTCTTAGTGGATTCAGTTAATGGGAGCTTCGCAGTGCCTCTGTTTATCAGCGAGTTCAGGATCGATCAAAGAGGAATAAATGAGAATGATAACAGATATATTAATTGTTTCCTTGCCTTTGTTGTTGAGGGAGACTTCAACTGGGCCCTCTGGACTCTCCAAGGGAACTATTATTTCCGCGATGGTAACCTTTGAAAACTTGAGACTTACAATGTGTTGAACGAGAAATGGAATGTGCTAACACTCAAACTCACACTTAGGAGGAAAATTCCTAACCTCAGCATGAGAGCCTAGAGGAAATTCTCAAGGAAGCCACCCACTATCGCCTTAGTGGCTTTGCCTCTCACTTTAGACCAAGGAGATGGGTTTCCTAGCCTAGGGGGGTTTCCCTATAGGTTCAATCTAGGCAATTTCTTAAAGTATGGGAGTGATCTCAGCTTAGATTGATGACTAAGCTGATTAACTCAATCAATGAATTTTACCTTAATAAGATTAGAAAGAAGTGTGACGTGGTGTGCAAATAAATTGTTGCATTAAACCCCAAGTATGAGTGCAAATCAAGTACACCAAAGTGTCACACGGAAATTCAAAGGTACAAGAGTTGTTATCAGCATTTAAATATGAAAGAACAAGTGTGAAATGACCAAAAATATGTTGGAAATGCCAAGTAGATTATTGCAACCACAATGTCAATTTGTGCTAGCCAATTTACTCAAATTAAACCGTAAGATAGTGCTCAAATGCTAAATTCCAGAATTATACTTCAAAGACTATGTTAACCATTCATGAGTAGGTGTTATTAACCACGTAGCATTGAACAAAGAAGATCATCCATGTGATGGTAACACCAATTCCAAATTGGACATTTCACTTAAGATGTGTTCATATTTATAGGCCAATATTCATAATGTTATCCCCATTTTGTGGGATAACTAAGGAGATGATGTCTCAAGGCCCTCGAGTTGCAGATATGGAGTGTCGAGAGACCACATGACTAGCAATGTCCACGTGCACATACGAAAGCCCGCTCTATCACCACATTCTGATCCATTGTCAGCCCATCCACCACACCAGCCAGCTTCTAGAAGGCAGATGGGTCTTGCTCCATGCGGTACAAGTCAGGTAGTTTGGCAGGTAATCACCCTAATATTTGAGGCATTTAAACATCTTGTATTTAAGTTATTTTTTATTATAGAACTCCTGCTTGGACACTATGCTTTCGACCCTATTTCACCTTGGTGAGTGTCATAGATTTCCTAGTAAGTGGCCAACCTTTGGGGAAGGTTTGTGACTGGGGGTCCCTTAAGGGGTTGTCGTACCATTCCCGACCATACTTACCACCTTCCGATCATTACATTCCCATCATATTGCCCTCTTCTAGGCCCTTTGACTTTAGTGACCCAAGAAGGGCATGTACCTCATTTCATGGGAAGAAGGGGTTGAAGGCCCAAAGGGATTGTTGCTGACTAAAAAGATAAAAGCCTGAATATAGACCTTCCAGATGCTTCGCCTAGGGATCCCCGAGAAAGCAATGAAACGCTTCTCTATAAGAAATGTGGGACCTACAAAAATAAATGATAGTGAATGCTTACGGGGTTAGTTGGAGGATGGGAGGTCTCATCACGAGCCGTCCTATCATGATCATAGGTATTTAGCGAAATGACATTACCATCATCTAGTCACCAAGCCAGGGTAGTGGCTCTCAATTACACAACTAAGAGAAAGAGGGTCTCATCACGAGCCAACCTTCTCATTCCCGCGAGGTATTTGAATGACATTGTCGTTATCTGGACACCAAGCCAGGACCTGTTGAAATAATGTAACTGCAAAGAGTATTCTTATTATTATTGATATATTATTCATAGGATCAATCCCCATTGTGGATTGATCAT
>SNQJ01S0009801.1:168972-182025 GCA_010110895.2 Picea sitchensis
GAAGAACTTTGGACTTGTTGTGCTCAAGAAGAGTCAAGGATCAGTGCAAAAGAGAAACCCCAAAAGAAGTACGATGATCAAGCCTTCACAACAAGGTTCAAGAATTTCAGGAACAAAAGGAAGTTTGGCTCCAGGAAGAAAACAAATCAAGAGAAAGATATGTCAAGGATACAATGCTTCAATTGTCAAAAGTATGGTCACTACAAGAATCATTGTCTCGAGTTAAAGAAAAGGAAGGAAACAAACGAATACTTCTTCTTCTAAGACAAGGTAACAATACTCTTCATGGTTCTTGTACATACCATGTTTTTGGTACATATCTTGCATATCTATTTCTTAGAAGATAATATGTTCAAAGAGAAACTATACTTATGGAAAAACAAGAAGATAAGGACTGCTATCACTATGACTATAAGACAAGCTGCAAGATAAGCCGAAATCAGAAAGAAACCTAGAAGAAGTAAAGACAGAAAGAAGTCAACAATCAAGAGGAAATTGGAAAAAGATCTGTAACACTTTGCAGAAGGCAATAAGGATGCAGATGAAAGCGTGGACTCTCCTAGATGGATGAAGCCGATTATATATTACCAAAAGAAGAGCATGCATTCATACATGAAGCAAGGAATAGGAGGGAGCTAACGCTATGATCCATTGAAGATAATAAAGTATATCCATGGTAGCAGCCATGAAAAACAGTATGTGTTCCGTTTGACTTTAGAAGAAGTCTTCTTCGAAAATAAGCCTTAAATTATCCATGGTTAAACATCCACATCCATGATCCTACGATAAAAGGAAGAAGCTATAATCTTCAAAGCATGGAATCTATAGAAAACTCCATGGACCCAAGATCTAAAGAGAAACATGAGGAAGAGCATGAAGATTCCAAGAAAGAAAGAGAAGCCAGAACAACCAGTCATTGTATCGAGAATCACAAGATTACCAGTTTGATATGAACTCACTAAAAGCAATCAAGCAGAGGTACTGAAAGTTGTGATGAAGAACAATGTATGAAAGACTTATGAATGTAAGCATTGCGAGATCCAGAACTAGAGGTTCTCCCAGATGGAGGGAGAAGACTATGATGACTGCTTGTTCCAGTAAACCAGATATATCTCTACATGAGCCATTATATCGTCCACAATATCCATAGGTTGGAATTGACATCAGATGAATGTAAAGACTATTCTCCAGAATAATTGAACAAAGAAGCGTATGTAGAGCAACCTCAATGCTTTGAGGTATACCAGAAACAGACCCTTGTATGCAGATGGAAGAAGACAACTTGGTGGAGAACCTCCAATGCACAACAGAAGCGTGGTGAAGACTTTCTATAACAGAGATATTGTATCGTAATGATTACTCAGAAGATCAGGATGATGTATTGCCAATCCATGACAAAGATCTCATGATGACAGAAGAAGTGCCACATGGATATGTTCCAGTTTAAGCCTTGCCATGATGTTATGAGCTAGCAGGAAACAAAAGAGCTGAATTCAACTATGATATACTCTAATGATCAAAGTTATATGAAGCCTTCAGAGAAAACCGGTGTTCCAGAAAGACCGAAGTACATTGAGATCAAGCATTACATTCTTCGTGCTGATGTCCAGAAAAGAGAAGTGGTTCTCCAATATATATCTCCACAGATGAGCAGATAAGAAGATATTTTGGTAAAGCCTCTGTCCAAGATCAAAGAGTTTGCGTACTCAAGTTGGAGCTCATGACGACTTCTTTATTGAAAAAGGAAGAGATGACTCCCAGGTTGGGAGGGAGCACTGATGTGTTATTGATTTATGGACAATCATTTTTCAGTTCGAAAAATGGTCCAGGATGAGCAGTTCCTTTCCAGTTCGGAAAGTGGGTTGAGATTTCTGACGGACACACATTTTCCAGTTCAGAAAATGGTTCAGATCGAACGGTCATTTTCGTAATGAAAATGGTTTGATGGATTGCTAATGTACCATAGACAACGATTTCCCATTGTGGTTAGCATGGGGAATGGTTTAGGACAGTCTCTCTTCTTGATGCTCAATCAAGAAGACTAGTCCGCCTCGTTGGACAGTCATTCTTTTGAAGTTCACAGTTGTGAGTAGTTTCGAAGAATGGTCCGTTTTGGAGGTTGGTGTAGGACAGTCATTTCCTTAGGAAATGGTCCGGCTAGTCATTCCCTAGGGCAGATTCATTCTCTCCAGGTTGCACTTTGTTTAGTGCTGGAGGAATGGCCCAGATAGGTGAATGGTCCAGGTTCAACACTCAGGGACAGGCATTCCCTAGGGCAGACTCATTCTCTCTAGGTTGCACTTTGTTTAGTGCCGAAGGAATGGCCCAGGGTGGGGAATGGTCTAGGCTTAGAAATCGGGATAGTTATTCTTCCTTGCTTGAGAAGAATAGTCCAGATAGCTCATCATTGATGTTTGACTTTCCGAGGGCAGATGCTCTTCCAGATCTTACAGATGTGAGTGGAAGAATGGCCCAGATGATTCAGTTTATATCATAACGATGTTTTCTGTGCAGGTTGATATCAGATGATTGTATGTCTCTGGACAGTAGATGTATGCTACTGTGGTGGATGTGTTCCACTGATTGTGATTATATGTTATTGATCAAGTATCTGTGTGCTACTTGGTGTGGTTGCATACCACTGGATTGTAGTTGTGTACTACTATGGATAGATACAGTTGTGTTCTATTAAACGATATTGTTCCAATTGCCTTGAAGACTATCAACAATGTTGGAAATGATTATCAGCTAGATGGATGATCAATGGACATAAATTTCTCATATGAAAAATAGTCCAGGACATCTATTCTTCTAGGACATATGTCCGTATTAGAAGAATGTTTCTTGTGTCACTCTATGAAGTGAGTGACTTATCCAGCATCATGTTTGATTACTCAAATGAAGTATGGTTTCGAGAGATGATGCAGTTGATGATATTGATAATGATGATGGCACTCATGATCTAATCTTGAGATAGTCTGTACGACTATGATGATGCTACTGATTCAATGGTATGTTTGTGATCAAGATCGTTGTCTTCAATACATCCCTAGCTAGGAGGGAGTGTTGATATTATGGTAGCTGCGGGAGGTATTTACCTCCACGTGTAAACTTGACGAGAATAGAATATTCCGGGAAGGAAGAAGAAACCCTAATGAGTTGGCTAATAACCCTAGAAGACAAGTCAACTCAAAGGGATAATTTGTATTAGGTTATTAGCCTCCAAGAGAAGAATTCGGCTAGAAGAAATATTATATACTGAGTAAATAAGTACCCAGAATGAGAAGTCGGCCCAGGCAGTTAGCCAGAATTAGTATAAATACAAGAGGCCAATCTTCATTTTGGCAAGCATTCTCAGAACTGCAGAGCTCACTTGTGTGCACTGCAGTTAGCCAGTTTTGTGTGCAAGTTTGGAGAAGAGCTGCCATTGCAGCTGCTGCAGCTAGCAAATTACGTTTTGGCTTGGACTATCTCTTGGTTATGGTTTGGACTATCTGATCATCTCTTGTTTGGTGCGTTATCCTTGGAGAAAGGTGCGCCACCCTTTGTTTGGCTATCTAGCCTAGGGTTTGCTTCCAGAGTGATTCTCTATCAAGGTTAAGGTGCTCGGAGGGTGGCTTCGGCCTATGGTTGGGTGACAATAGTGATATTGTCTATGGTAAAATGAGCACATCCATCATATTCTAACACAAGGAAATAAGGGCCTTTCATGTTAGTTTTTGCTCTAGCAATCAAGTTTGATTATAGCTAGAGTGACAAACAAGCTTGAGTCACATAGGATTAATATAAGTGGTTACAACTTACACATGGAAGTTAATACCTCCCGCAGCTACCAAAACATCAACACTCCCTCTTAGCTAGGCAGGTATTAACTAAGATGTTCTTCATGTAATGGTCTCAAACACATCCATCCATCTCACATGGCATGGACAAGACTCACACAGTCTTGCAGACCAATCTACAGGTAGCATCACCATAACCACACAGGCTCTCTCATGATCACCCGGATCATATCATGAGCATCACCATAACCACACAGGCTCTCTCATGATCACCTAGATCATATCACGAGCATCACCATCATATTCATACAATAGTCTTCTAGCTGGAAATCACCTCCAACACTACTGGTTGGCACTCCAAGCTAGAAAACACCTTCAACACTACCGGTTGGCCCTCCAACTAGTAACCTCCGATGCTACTGATCGACACTCTAGCTAAGAATCACCTCCAACCACACAGGTTGGTCCTCTAGTTGGTAACCCTCCGATGCTACTGGTCGACACTCCAACTAGTTTTCACAATAGTGTAACATGCGTACCGGACTATTTCACTGGAGTAGAAATATCTCAGCATACCATACTATTTCACTGGAGTAGCTATGCGTACCAGACTATTTCACTGGAGTAGCAATATCTCGGCATACCAGACTATTTCATTGGAGTAGCCATGCATACCAAACTATTTCACAGGAGTAGCAATATATTGGCGTACCAGATTATTTCACTGTAGTAGCCATGCGTACCAGATTATTTCACTGGATTAGCAATATCTTGACGTACCAGACTATTTCATTGGAGTAGCCATGCGTACCAGATTGTTTCACTGAAGTAGCAATATCTTAATGTACCGGACTATTTTACTGGAGTAGCCATGCGTACCAGACTATTTCACTTGAGTAACAACTATAACACATCATACCCTATCACAAGGGTATGTCCTTTCGGACCAGACCAAGCTTGTCCTTGAAGTATTCAAACTTCACTCTTGACAGAGGCTTGGTCAACACATCAACTATCTACTCCTTAGTAGCAACATACTGGAGCTTCATTGCTCCCTTATGTACCATGTCTTGGATATAATGGTACTTGATCTTGATATGCTTCGACTTGTCATGAAACACTGGGTTCTCTGTCAACTTTATGCAACTCTGGTTGTCATAAAAGATGCAAGTCTCCTCTAACTCAAGATCAAACAACCCTGTAAGAAACTTTTGAAGCCACACTGCTTCGCTACATGCTGAACACGCTGTTATGTACTCTGCCTCAGCCGTATTGAGTGCGACACAGGTCTACTTTCTGCTAAACCATGAGATCAAAACATATCCCAAACTGAAGCGAGATTCGGATGTACTCTTCCGGTCCACAACACTATCGACCCAATCTGGATCAGCATAGCCTTGCAGGCTTATCTCACAATCCAAAACATATCTGAGACCATAATCAACTGTACCCCTTAGGTACCTCATCACATGTTTTGCTGCAACTAGGTGAACATGTCTCGTCTCAACCATATACTGACTCAAAGTGTTCTCCACAAAACATATATCTGGTCTTGTGTTCGTTAAGTACATCAACGAACCTATTATATGTTTGTGCATGGTGGCATCTACTGTCTCTGAAGTTGTATCACTTAGTAATTTCAAATTCGTCACCATAGGTGTAGGCATGGCTTTGCACTCCAACATTCAGAATCTCTTCAGAATCTTTACAACATATTTTCCTTGACCAAGGAAAATCTCCTTCGGTCTCTGCTATACCTATAGACCCAAAAAGTAATGCATCATACCTGGGTATTTCATCTCGAACTTTGTAGTAAGTTTGCTCTTACACTTTGTGATGAGCTTTTCGTCTCCTGTTAGAAACAAGTCATCCACATACAATAGTAGTATCACTAGTCTACCATCTTCAACCTTATAGTAAAGGTTGGAATTTGCTTTACTCTTAGTAAAGCCCAAGCTCATCAAGAAACTATCAATCATGCTGTACCATGCCCTAGGTGCTTTCTTTAATCCATATAAGGTTTTCTTCAACTTGCACACATGAGACTGCCTGTCATGTGTCTCAAAACCCTTTGGTTGCTCCACATACACTTCCTCTTCAATCATACCATTCATAAAAGTTGTTTTTACATCCATCTGATGTATCTTCCATTTCATTACCGCAGCTAGCGCAGGAATGGTCCTGATTGAAGTGTATCTTTCCACATGAGCAAATGTCTCCTCATAGTCTATTTCTTCTTTTTGGGAGAATCCACATGCCACAAATATTTCCTTATATTTCTCAATGCTTCCATCTGCTGAATGTTTTATTTTGTAAATCCACTTTGAGCTTATCACCGACTGATCTCTCGGTCTTGGAACTACATCCCACACATCATTCTTGATGATGGACTGGTACTCCTCAGTCATGACATCCTTCCATTCTTTCTTATCTGCAACCTCTTCATAACAGGTAGGCTCTACATCAATAATTGCACTAAGTAAAGCCATGTAACTGGAAAATGGTTTTGGCTTCTTGCTTTCTCTGAAAGTTCCATCTGGAGCACCATACTTCTCTACATCCTGAATGATCTCACGAGCCTAAGATGGTCTTCTTTTCTTAGTCTTATCTTGGGGTGGATCTTCAGGTCTCTGAGGTTCAGTCATGTCGCGATCTTCTCGATTACATTCTTTTGGTACAACATTCTTATCTCCCTCTGTATCTGCAATCCTGGGGGCTACAGGATCTTTATCATGGACCTCATCTAAATGATTTTTCCTTGATCTGCTGAAAGCTGTATCTTCATCAAAGGTGACATCTTTGCTAGTTTCGATCTTTCAGTGACCAGGAATGTAAACTCTATATGCCTTCGATGATTCACTGTATCCCACAAATATTCCTTTCTTTCCTGAAGAGTCCAACTTCGATCTCTTCTCCTTGGGAACATGTATGTATACTGGACAGCCAAAAATCCTCAACTGGATGACCTTTGGATTTTCTCCTGAAAACATTTCCTCAAGTGTCTTGTTCCCAAGTGCATGATGAGGACTTTTGTTCTCACATATATAGTGGTCCTGGCTGCTTCTGCCCACAGATGCATTGGTAAGTCTTGATCATGGATCATGGATTTTACTGCTTCCATTATTGTATGGTTCTTTCTTTCTACCACACCATTCTGTGGAGGATTGTAGGCAGTAGTGAGCTTGCTCTTAATCCCGACCTCTCTGCAGAATGTCTTGAAGTCATTTGAGGTGTACTCTCCTCCATTATCTGACCTCAAGATCTTTATCTTCTTTTCGGATGGGTTTTCCACAATCGCTTTGAATTCTTTGAATTTGTTGAACACTTCACTTTTGCATTTAAAAAATTAAATCCAAGTCTTACATGAATAATCATCAATAAAATAAACATAGTATACATACCCGCTTAGAGAGGAGGCTGACATTGGTCCACACACATCTGAGTGAACAAGGTCCAAGAATCCTTTTGCTTTGCTATCACTGCTTGGAAAGGGGTTCTTCACATTCTTTCCTTGAGCGCATCCCTTGCATATGCCTTCATGACTGTCTTGAATTTTTGGCAAACCTATCACCATCTTACTCATGATTGGTAATGTTTTATAGTGAATGTGAGCAAGTCTTCTGTGCCGTAACTCACTCGGGTTGACAGTGTTGTGCACCAATGCTGAATTTGAGTGTCTTTTAAACTTGTATAGTCCTCCTCGGACACCAATCACGATTGCTTCATTTATGGTCTTTCCTCTTGGCCACATGAGAACTTCTCCATCTACAAAGGCAACTCTAAATCCTTTCTCTTCCAATGATGAGATAGAAAGGAGATTTTTCTTCAATCCGAGAACATATAAAATATCTATCATCTTCAAGGGTTTTCCTGAATCCAATTTGTAGGAAGCTTCTCCTACACCTTTGATGGGGTATTGATAATCATCTCCTAACTTCACCTTATGAGTTGACTCCTTTTGAACTAAACTTGAAAGTGAGTCCTTGTAGCTGGTCATGTGCTTAGAAGCACCACTGTCAATAAGCCAAGTCGCTGGTCAATAAGCCAAGTATCACTTCCATGAGTGATTGTTCTTCTTTTGCTCTCTTTTGTACTGGTTCATCGTCTTCTGCGGCATGAGCATGGTGTCTCTTATTCTTTCCTTTTCTAACCTGGTCTTTTGCATTAGGACAATTCCTTGCAATGTGTCCCATCTTGTGGCAAATGAAACATTTGAAGGTTGAGTAATCTTTTTGAGACTTTTGTCCTTTATGGAACTTCTTGTGATGATGATGAACCTCTTTGTTGCATTTCCCTTTCCCTGCATGAGTTGCAAGTGCTTGATCATCATCGGCTAGTTTCTCTTCTCTTGCAAACACACTGGATTCTTCTTGAGTGCAATCACCCCATAGTCTGCTCATCTTAGTTAATTTCTTCCTTGAGCAGATTCCTTGAATAAATGATTCCCATGATCTTGGGAGACCATTTAATGTGGTCATCACTAATTCTGCTTCTTCTACTGAATCTCAAATAGCCTCAAGTTGCTCCTTAATCTGGGATACTCTTGTGAAGTAGGATTGGATAGATTCTGAGTTCTGCATCTTCACATTCTTAAGTTGTGTTCTCAAGGTCATCTTCTGGTTGATGTTCTTTCTTTCAAATAATTTGGAGTGCATCGAACATCTGCTTGGGATTCTTCATTGATGAAACATGAGGGATCAAGTTATCCTTAATATAATCAACAATGATTCTCTTTGCTTTAACCGTATTTTTTCTTGTACTTTGCTTTAGCTTCATCTCCCTCTGGCTTTGTAATTTCTTCTTCTATAAATCCTTCTAGGTCATTCTCTTCTAGAATGAGCTTGACTCTATACTTCCATGCTCAGAAGTTGTTAGCGCCCTCAAGATTCTCATCAATCTTGGTATTGGGAGTCATTCTGCCTTCAATTCAACCTTTAACTACTTGACGCCTTGACTTAGGGTTTATGAGGAAAACCTAATTTTGCAACCTAGGGTTTATGAGGAAACCCTAATTTTCCAACCTCGGAAAATTTCAGATCTGGGCCAGGGGAAAGATGTGCCCTACTTAGGCGAACTCCTTGGTGGGATCAGAAAGTGCTTAACGAGCTTACTAATGGGAAAAATTGAAGATCTTCCTTCCAACGGTTAGATTGTTGTGAAGGAAACCATCTCTAATACCATGTTAAAATTTTGGTGTGCTCATTTAACTATAGACAATATCACACTATTGTCACCTAACCATAGGCACAAATGCCATCCCGAGCACTTTAACTTTTACTTAGAATAATTCTGGCAAGCCTACTCCAGAACCAACAGAAAAACCCTAGCCACAATACTGCTGCAACAACAATGCGATAACCATACAAAGATAGCGTACCTTATACCAAGAGAAGCACAAGAGAGATACCAAAAAGGTTGTTGCACTATACCTCCAGACTAGTGCCCTCTCCAGCTGCAACTGCTGCTCTTCAAACTTGCGCCCTAGCTGCCACTGCAGTTGTTCCTTAGACTTGCTTACTGGCTGAGTGGGTGTATCCAAATGAGCTGGGCGCCTGCCTATTTATACTGTCTTGTCCAGTTGACTAGGGACGACTTCTCCTTTTGGATGCATCAATTACTTTATTATTATTTCTCTTGAGGTCGACTTCTCTCCTAGGGTTTTCTAACATCTGTTAATGGTTCTCTTTCTTCCAGAATATTCTATTCTAAGTCCAAAGGTTACACATGGAGGTTAATACCTCCCGTTACCATAACATCAACACTAACAAGAACTTTGAGGGGAAAAGGAATTAAGGGCCTTTCATGTTAGTTTTTGATCTAACATTCAAGTTTGATTATAGCTAGAGTGACAAACAAACTTGAGTCGCATAGGATTAATAGAAGTGGTCGTAACGTCATTGGTTAGGTTAGTGGGTCAAGATGTTGAAGAATTAGGCAAAGTGTTCCTTACCGATGATAGCACTACAGGGTGTAGAAGGATATACTTGTGAATCGCGTCGAAATCAAGCGTCGAAATAGGATGTTAGGTAAGCTCCTGTTTCGGTCATTCAACCCAGGGAGGGGCTTCGGGAAAACCCACCCCGGTTCAAGTCCAACCCTTAGGGTAACTCTAGATTTCGCCCCTGTTTCGTTTTTCACTTGAGGCTCTGAGCTTAGATAAGTGGGTGGGATGCCTGACTTGTTCCCAGTTTCGTTAGTGTTCAATCTTTCTTTATGGTGGCATGAGACCAACACTCTCTTTGAAAGGTTGACCTCAAAGGACCTCAACACTGCTAAATTTTTAATTAAATAAAACACCTAGGCAAGTGTTTCTCATCCCTAGGCACCTAAGGGGTGAGAAAATGCCTAATGTGGGCCCTAGTCATTTAATTTGTGAGATGCAAATTAAAAGGTGACTTTATGACTTTAGTGAGGGTGAATGAAGAGACATTTAATCTCAGCCACTCATCTAATCTAATCTCAGCCATTGGATTAGAAAACTCCTCACCTACCTCATGAGGTGGATTAGGGTTGGAGGGCGCACCCATTGTTGGGTTGTTGTTCATTCATTTTTGTTGAGAGAGCAAAAAAGGAGAAGAGACAGGTCGAGCTTGAGAAGAGGCAGGATTTGCAGAGTTGGGCACACATCCCAAGGCAGCAAGCTAGCACGAGTTTCAAGGCAGAGTACAACACTGAATGCAGTCTGTATGGTACGGATTTCTAGAGGTCGTACAACCATGTATTATGCACAGAAATCGAGGGAGATAGCAAAAACATTTCTGAGAAGTTTGACATGCATCCCAAGGCTGCCATATAGTGATTTATTGGCACAAAAATCGAGGCACTTGCTGTCATTAATTTCTGGGTGAAATTTCGTACTGTCCGTACAGATTTTTGGCACGATTTTCGAGGGTCGTATAACACAGTGTTCGAGAAGAAAAGGCACGGTTTTCGAGTTGTTCCTGTTACATATTCTGTACAGTCTTAGCAGAAATTTGGCATAGAAATCGAGATAGTCCATACAACATTTATTGCTGGGACAACCGTACAGTTGTACGGATTTCTGGCACAAAAATCGAGGAGCTTTCCTAGGGCTGTTTAGAAGGATTTTTGCAGAAGAAAGAGATAAGTTTTTGTAATTTCTGAAGATGAATATGCTGTAAAAGAAATTTCTCTGAAACTCATAAATAATAAAAAGCCCTCTCTCACTAGTTTTCCTCTTATGGGTTTTTCCAGGGTCGATGTTAGACCGAAAATCTCTGTCATTAATTTTTTGAGTTTTATATGCTGCTGATATTTTATTTCTGCATTATAAACAATGTTGAAAATCCTCATGTTTCAGTTCTGAAGTTAATTTTCTGTTGAGTTTTATTTGCTGATATAAAACTGGGTTTGGGCATTAAATATTGGCTGAAAAATCAGCGAGATTGAAACTGGTTGGGGTCTGAAAAATTTACATGGTATCAGAGCTGAGTTGAAAGGAAGCAGAAATTTCAGCAGTCAGAAAGTTGGGACAGCAGTCACTTCACAGGGCAGAATTTTCAATTTATCATTTTCAGTAGAATGGGGTCAATGGCTACAAGTTTGAGAGTTGAGGACAGACTTGATAGCGCAGCAAATTTTGGTGCATGGAAGGAGAGTATGATCTTGCTTTTGCAAGAAAACGAGTTGTGGGACATTGTGGAAAATACCACAACTCATCCTGTTGTGATACCTACTGATGCTACTCTTCTTGCAGCTTACACTAAGAAGAGTATCAAGGCTAAGAGGATTATTCTTGATGCCATCAAGGACCATTTGATTCCTCACTTGACGGGGAAGGCAAATGCCTATGAAATGTGGGAGTCTTTGACTAAATTTTACCAGAGTACTAATGAGAGCCGGAAAATGGTTTTGAGGGAAAAATTAAAGAGCATAAAAATGACTAAGGCTGAAAATGTGGTCACATACCTTACTAGATTGACACAGGTGAGGGACAAGCTTGGAGCTGTGGGGAAGCCATAGTTGACAGTGAGCTTGTGAGAACAACATTTAATGGAGTTTCCAAACAATGGGCTGTTTTTGTGGAGGGCATTGTTGCTAGGGAGAAGCTTCCCAATTGGGAACATCTTTGGGATGACTTTGTTCAGGAGGAGACCCGGAGAGGTTATGTATATGGCAGTTCATCTACAGGTCATGAGGAGGAGAATGTGGCTCTTGCTACCACTAGCAAGAAGAAGTTCAAAAAGGGTCCAAAGGGAGGAAACAAGCCCAAGGGTGAAGGGAAAAAAGACATGAGCAAAGTCAAGTGCTTTGCATGCCATAAGTTTGGGCACTATGCAGGTCAGTGTCCTAACAAGAAGAAGAAACAAACAACAGCTTCAGCAGCGGTGGAAGAGTTTTCCACCAAGTTTGAGAAGGATTTTTCCTTGATTGTGTGTCTATCCACGAGGACCACTCATTCAGATACTTGGTATATTGACAGTGGTGCCTCTCGCCATATGACATGGGTTCATGAGTACGTGACATATCTTACAGAGATTGGAGATGTTGAGGTAGTGCTTGGTGATGATCGGGAGGTCAAGGCAGTTGGTTACGGGACTGTATCATTTCAGAGGGAGTCTTTGCCTCCCATGACTTCGATAGAGGTTCTATATGTTCTGGGCTTGAAGAAAAACTTAGTGCCAGTTTCTACTATTGAGGAGAAGGGTTTTGAGGTCTTGTTCCGTGATGGGTAGGTGCTCCTTTTCCCCAGGGGGTCTAGCATCACTTCGACCAAAGTGATTGGCACTAGACATGAGAAGCTGTACAAGTTTTTGTTCCAACCAGTGAGAGCATTGATCATACTACCAGCAGTAGCAGTGACTTATGTGAGTTATGGCATAGGAGGATGGCACATTTGCACCATGGGGCTTTGAGAGCTCTAAGGGAGATGGTGACAGGAGTTCCAGATTTCAGTTCAGAGCACCATGAGTTGTGCAAAGGGTGTGCTTTGGGAAAGTACACCGAGACTGCTTTTCCGAGCAGTGACAATAGAGCAGCAGGGATTCTTGATCTTATACGTTCAGATGTATGTGGCCCGATGTATTCGGCATCGTTCACTGGTTTTCTATAATATGTTGTATTCATTGATGACTTCTCTCGGAAGTCCTCGATTTTCTTCATGAAGACCAAATGACAGGTCTTCAGTTGGTTCCAAGAGTTCAAAGCTCTTGTGGAGAACCAGACAGGGAAGAAAATTAGAGTCTTGAGATCGGACAATGGGGATGAGTATACCTCCAAGGAGTTCATGGACTTCTGTGCAGGAGAGGGC
>SNQJ01S0009801.1:189211-213914 GCA_010110895.2 Picea sitchensis
AGTATGCATGTGCTAACTTCTGGTTACTAAAACTACATGCTAGAGCACCTAAAATTGGAAGTGCAACTGTAACAAATCAGCAAGAAGTTATTGGACTGTTAGCTGTCCTAAAACAGCAGCAAACACTTTACATAACAGTTGAAACTTAGAGCCTAATTGTGGTCAAAGACAGACCCAGTAGGCATGCTTGATAGGACCTGCAAATCTTCAAAATGGTCATAACTAGAAAAGTACTTTAGTCATTTAAATTATAAAGTACATGTCAGAATAAAGTCAAAATATGTTATGACTTTAAGATTAGCATAAGGCACTTTTCATCAATCTTTAATTAAGTCAAATGCGAAGTCACCTCTTCATGTAGTCACATATATTGTACTTTTTGAAAATAATTGGTATTCGAATTAGTGTGCTCTCTCTCTCTCTCTCTCATCATTGGTGTACTTGTACTTTTCGAAAATAATAATATTCCAATTAGTGCTCTCTCTCTCTCTCATCATTTGGAGGAATTGCACTTCCAAGAGTGTGAATCTAGAGTGGTGGCATGACCTTCTAAGATGATTCCAATATCCCAGAGCCAAACCATCTTATTTGTTATCTATGCTAGTTTCCTAATATTATCGTATATAATCTTATCATACTTTGATGTGGATTGGAATATGTTTTCCCTGTTATCGCAGGATTTGTACTTATGCAAAGCCCAACACAAGACTCCCAAATCTTGCGTAACTATGGAAGAACCTACCACTGTCACCTAAGTAAGAAATTCCCTTGTTTTAATGATGGAAGAGGTCCACCACAAGGGAGGCTTCCCTGGTGACCTCAAGGGGATCAAAGTAGCAAGTATAGTAGTCAAGCCTATCACCCCCTATCTTGATCACTGAAAGATTGGTTTAGGTCAAGGAAATAGAAGAGGTATGAAGTTGTTTGAGTACCTGCTTGGAACAAGAACGCTTTGCAGCATATATGTAACAATTTCCAAGCTAAATTATTCAAGAACAACCTTTTATGACACTAGACAAGATAAGTTGCAATGGCTAATACAAATTTGCAGCAGTAAACAATTATATGAAAGCAGTAAATGATTTGTAACTGCAACAACTATTAGTGCTCAGAAATGCAACAATTGACCATGAAATCTTAGCATACATCCATTAGAATATTGTCCAATTGTTAGATGCTATTTCTGAATGAGTTAGGGCACCTTTGCAAGAGTGTATGCTTCAGATAAATGTAATTTAGATGGCTGTAGCAAACCTTTTATAACAGCAGCAAGTTATTTAATGAGTTTGCCAATGTTAGTGTTAGTATAGTTAGTAAAGAGCTTGCGAGTTTTGAAAGAATGAGTTTGTTAACCAATTAACAAAGAGAGCTACTTCTTAGATCAGTGCCTTTATTGGGTTATGGAGTCTTATAACAGCAAATGCAACTAAGCTTGAAGATTGATCTAATTGCAACCAAGAGGTAGGATTCAAACCCTAAGATGCAAGCACATTTGGGCCTTAAGCTTTGAATCTTGAGGAGAAGGATTTCTAGGGTGCAAGCACGTTTGGGCCCTTCAAATCGTTCCTCCGTTCTTGTAGCTTCAATTAGGTCAAAGATCAAAAGTCTAGGGTTAATATTCTAAAGTGCTAGCACTTTAGGGCTTTAGGGCTCTAACCCTAGCAAGGATACTTTCACAAATTTTGGACAAAAATCACCTTGTGAGAGGAAGAATCACTTATGTTCCTCTCAGGGTTTCACCAAGCAAGACGTCTAGCATAAAATAGCAAATTTACCATGAAATATTTATTGCATAAGAATAAATTGCAGAAAAGTCACTTACTTCATGCAAGAAACCAAGAGATAAAACCCTAATTGCAGAAATTCCCATACAAAATCAACAAAAACCATCCACAAGTGACCTTTCAAGCATAATGCATGAGAGATATAGCCAATGACCCTAAAAGGGTAAAAATTTCAGAAGTAAAGTCTCTCAAGTGAGAGTTTTGATGAACCAAAATGAAAATAGGGTTTGACATTTTATATGAGGCAACCCTAACATAATTTGTCCACATATCATGTCAATAATAAAATAAGAGTCGGACCGACCCCTTATTTTGCCTTCAACATAATGCCAAAATCAAAATATACATCTATGAAACCCTAAAAGGGTGAGGTCATGCTCCAAATGTGTGACGTCAAGCTAGGAGAGGGTGACATCATGCCTCTAAAGGAAAACGTTGGGCCTCCAAAGGCCAATTGGCATCCTCTGATGGTGAAAGAGTGTGAAGTGAGGTGTGTCCTCACCCCAAGCTATGCCAATCATCTCCGGAACCAAACCATCAACCAAACCCTAGCCAAGGAGATGAGGTTAAAGGCTAGAGGGTGATGTCAAGGGCCTGCAAAGGCCACGTCCAAGGCTAAGAGAGATGCAATGATATCTTTGAATGATGTACAAAGGCTCTCTACTGAAACATCCTCTATCCTCTATGCACAAAATCCATGGGGTGCTTTGCCCAGCCTGTTGGCTTTCAGCCCATATGTGTGGCATAATGACCAACACTGCTCAAACCAAGCCCATCTGTCCATCATCCAAGGTTCTGAGAATGTGAGAGCCACTGTCTGAGGGTGGTGAGTCACTGGATGACTCATTTCTCTCCATCACACGTGCCAAAGTCCTACAATAAAGGCACAATGTCCTGGGTACAAGCCCGTGACTTCCCTCAAGAACCATGTCAGGGCCATCCAAAACAATCCAAAGTATAAAACATGGTTAGCCAAAGTTCATAAGAAACATTAGTCCTTAAAACATACAAAGTAAGGTGCAAGTTAAGATATAAGCCATGTAAGATAATTCACCTCAGTATCCCCTTCAAAGATCACACTAGCTGAGGACCCCATGTGAGTTGCCAAGTTTTAGTATGGGAGGGTCTTCATCCAACCCTATTAGGTGTACCACCTAGACAAGAAATAAAATAACCTAACTAGAGGGATAGGTCCTAAGAGTGATAAGGGAAAGTATAAACCCATCAAGCGTAAGTGTGAAAATGATATGGTTTAGGGCTTACTTCATGGTTTATGGTGTTAATCCATTTCTATGAGCGCCTTTGTGGAGGGTGTGCTTGCTCTTGAGTTACCCCATATTTGCATGTCACCTTTTTCCAAACCCCTTTTTGTCATTTTCTAGTGCAATCTTTCATTTACATTTGCAAATTTGTGGGTCCCCTTTTGTACAAGGTTTCAGGCTATAACATTGCTTTTTTGGTATCGGGGCGAGCACTGAAAGAGTAGAGCTCAAGTTGGACCGACTTTTGGTGGTCTTGCTTTGCTATGTTCACTTTCTTTTCTAGCATCATTTTCTTATTCTTTTATAGCAGCTGTGAAACAACCTCTGGGCCTTCAACCCCTCTTCTCATGAGAGAATGGACCATAGCTGAAGTTTAGGATATGTGAAAGGCTTTAAGATGGAAGGTGTGAAGTATGGTCGGTGTTAGAAATAATAGGTGTGCTCGTTTAACCATAGACAATATAGCAATATTGTCTACCAACCATAGGTCGAAGCCACCCCAAACACCTAAACCTTGACAGAGAATAATTCTGGAAGCAAACTTTAGGCCTAGTAGCCAATCAATGTAGTGTACCTCTCTCCAGAGCTAGCACACAAGGCATAAAGTCCAAACCATAACCAATAGAAAGTCCAATACTAAACAGAGAATACAGGTTGCAGTAGCTGCAGTGCAACTACTCTCCAGACTTGAGCACTTCCCTAGTTTCTGCAGTGTGCACTTTACATTTCTGCAGTTGCGAGCTGTGTGTGTCAAATGAGATCTGGCGCCCTATATTTATACTGTTCTCTTTAAGCCGTCTGGGTCGACTTCTACTTCTGGAGGCTAATAACTCAATAATAAATATTCTCTTGAGTTGACTTGCCTTCTAGGGTTATTATTCATGCTTTAGGGTTTCTTCTTGCTTCCCGAAATATTCTATTCTTGTCAGGGTTACACGTGGAGGTTAATACCTCCCGCAGCTACCATAATATCAACACTCCCTCCTAGCTAGGGAGATATTAAAGGCAATGGTTTTGAGCACAAACATACCATTCAATCGGTAGCATCATCATAGCCATACAGGCTATCTCATGATTAGATCACAAGCACCATCATCACTATTGGTATCATCTGATAGCATCAACTGCATCATCTATCGAAGCCATACTCCATCTGAGTAATCAAGCATGACGCTGAATAAGTCACTCACTCCACAGAGTGATACAAGAACCATTCTTCTAATCCGAACATATGTCCTAGAAGAATAACTATTCCAACAGATGCTGGAAGCCACGCCATGGGCTATAAGGACTATTCTCCTAATCCAAACATACGTCCTAGAAGAATGACTATCCTTGACCATTTTCCCTCCGGCCACTACTGTCAACTTAGGGAGACAGACCATTCTTCTAATCTAGATATATGTGCTAGAAGAATAGTTGTCCATGGTACATCAAAAATCTGTCAACCTGGACCATTCTCCATAGGGAGAATGTCTATCCACCAACAATCTTTCAACCTGGACCATCCTCCGAAGGAAGGATGTCTGTCCACCAGTAATTTGTCCTACCTGGACCATTCTCCTCCTGGAGAATGTCTATCCATCAACAAACTGACTATCCATCTAGTTGGCAATCATCTCCAACACTAATGATAGTCTCCATGGCAATCAAAACAATGCCATCCAATAGAACACAACTATGTCTATCCATAGTAGTACACAACTACTATCCAGTGTTACCCAACCACACCAAGTAGCACACTGCTACTTAATCAGTGACACATAGTCACGACCAGTGGAACACATCCGCCACAGTAGCATACAACTATTGTCTAGAGACATACAGTCTCCAAAGCAATCATTTCATCAACCTGCATAGAAACAATATCATGGTATAAACTGAGTCATCTGGGCCATTCTTCCACTCACATCTGTGAAATTTGGAAGAGCATCTGCTCTCATAAGGTAAAACATCAGCCATGGGCTATCTAGACTATTCTTATAAAGCATAGAAGAATAATTGTCCCTGATTTATGAGCCTGGACCATTCACCTAACTGGGCCATTCCTCCGGCACTAGTCATAGTGCAACCTGGAGAGAATGAGTCTGCCCTAGGGAATGCCTGTCCCTGATTGTTGAACCTGGACCATTCACCTAACTGGGCCATTCCTCCGACACTAAACATAGTGCAACCTGGATAGAATGAGTCTGCCCTAGGGAATGACTGTCCGGACCATTTCCTAATGGAAATGACTGTCCTGCACCAACCTCCAAAACGAACCATTCTTCGAAACTGTGAACTTCGAAAGAATGATTGCCCGACGAGGCAGACCATTCTACTTGACCACTACTCAGAGTGATTGCCAAGAAGAATGACTGTCCTAGACCATTCCCCCACACTCGCCACAAGGGGAATCACTGTCTGGTACATCAACAATCTATCGAACCATTTTCATTACGAAAATGACTATCTGATCTGGACCATTTTCCGAACTGAAAAATGCATGTCTGTCAGAAATCTCAAACCACTTTCCGAACTGGAAAGGAACTGCTCATCCTGGACCATTTTTCGAACTGAAAAATCACTGTCCATAAATCAATAACACATCAGTGCTCCCTCCCAACCTGGGAGTAATCTCTTCCTTTTTCAATAAGGATGTCGTCTCCACAGGCCCCAGCTTGCAAGCTTTTCATCTTGGACAGAAGTTTTACCAAAATATCTGCTATCTGTTCATCTGTGGAGATATATTGGAGAACCACTCTCTTTTCTAGACTTCATTACGGAGAATGTAATGCTTGATCTCAATGTACTTTGGTCTGCTATGGAACACTGGTTTTCTCTGAAGGCTTCATGTAGCTCTGATCATTACAATATATATCATGGTCGAATTCAACACTTTTGTTTCCTGCTAGCTCATGACATCATGGTAAGGCTCAAACTGAAACATATCCAAGTAGCACTTCTTCTGTCATCATGAGAGTTTGCCATGGATTAGCAACCATCATCCCAGATTTCTGAGTAACTATTCTAATACACTGTCTCTGTAATAGAAAGTTTTCACCACGCTTCTGCTGTATATGAGATACTCTGCATCAAGTTGTTTGAATCCATACAAGGTCTTCTTATATCTGCATACATGGGCCGCTTTCTGGTATACCTCAAAACCTTGAGATTGCTTTACATAAGCTTCTTCCTCAAATTCTCTATTGGGAAGAACAGCCTTTTACAACCAACTGATGTAAACTTCAATCCATGGATATTGCAAGAGATATAATAGCTCAGATAGAGGTATATCTAGTTTACGGGAACAAGCTATTATCATAGTCTTCTCCTCCTTTTGGAAGAACCTCTAGTTCTGAATCTCGCAATGCTTCCATTCATAATCCTTTTTCACAATTCTTACATATGTTGTTATTCATCATATCTTCCATTACTTCTGCTTGATTGCTTCTAGTGGGTTCAAACCAAGCTGGTAGTCTTGTGATTCTCAGGTTTGGCAAGATGCCATGACCGAAGAGTATCAGTCCATCATGAAGAATGATGTGTGGGATATTCTTCCGAGACCGAAAGGGAAGTCTGTAGTGACTTCCAAGTGGATCTATAAGATCAAACATGCAGCTGATGGAAGTGTCGAGAAATACAAAGAGAGATTTGTGGCTAGAGGATTCTCTCAGGTGGAGGGAATTGATTATGAGGAGACATTTGCTCCTATTGCCTGATACACTTCCATCCATACTATTATTGCCCTAGTTGCATCCATGGGTTGGAAACTACATCAGATGGATGTAAAGACATCCTTTCTTAATGGTGAGATTGAGGAAGAAGTTTACATCGAGCAGCCAAATAGATTCGTGACACATTAGAAGGAGTCTCATGTATGCAGGTTGAAGAAAGCCCTGTATGGACTAAAGAAGGCACCTCGTGCTTGGTATGAGAAGATTGATGGATACTTGATGAGTTTGGGCTTCAACAAGAGTGTTGCTGATACCAACCTACACTATCACATTGTTGGTGACGAGTGCCTGATCTTTGTCCTATAAGTTGATGACCTATTCCTCACCGGTTCAAAAAGTCTTATTGCTGAATGCAAGCGTGCATTGACTTCTGAATTCGAGATGAAGGACCTACGTATGATGCACTACTTCTTGGGACTAGAAGTATGGCAGAGGACTGATGAGATTTTCCCGAGTCAAGGAAAATACATAGTAGAGATTTTGAATAAATTCGGTATGATAGATTGCAGGTCCATGCCTACACTGATGGTGATGAATCTGAAGAAGATGAATGAGGCTTCTTCTGATTCAGGCGAGATCATAGTTTTAAAAATCGTTGAACCGAAACCGAAACCGGCCGGTTTGACTGGTTTGATGGTCGACCAGTTCAAACCGGTCAATAAACCGAACCGGGCAGTTGAAGAAAGCCCCTATGGACTAAAGAAGGCACCCTCGTTGGTATATGAGAAGATTGATGGATACTTGATGAGCTTCATTTTAACCAAGAGCAAGTGTTGGTTGATACCAACCGTTGATCACACATTGTTGGTGACGAGTGCCCCGATCTTTGTCCCAAGTTGATGACCTATTCCCCACCGTTCAAAAGTCTTATTACCGAATGCAAGCTGCATTGATCAATTCGAAAGATGAAGGACCTACTGCATGATGCACTACTTCTTGGGACTAGGAATATGGCAGGGACTCCATGATTTTGAGTCAAGGAAAATACATAGTAGAGATTTTGAATAAATTCGGCAAGGATAGATTGCAGGTCCATGCCTGAAATCGATGGTGATGAACTGGATTAGCGATGAATGAGGCTTCTTCCCATTCAAAGCGATCATAGTTTTAAAACAAGGAACCTAACCGAACCGTCAGGTTTGATCGGGTTTGATGGTCGACTACCAAACCGTCATAACCGAATCGCCTTCGGCCCGGCTTATGACCAAATCAAGTCGAAGATCAAACTACCGGTTTTATGAATAAACCGGCCTCTGGCTTGGTCCAAACCTAAACCTCTAAACCCCTCTAAACCCAAAACCCATAACAAGGTGGAGTTGTATGTCTTTGGTGTGCAATCGGAGAATAATGGTAATGTTAATCTTAAAGTAAAAGGATGAAAATCAAATCTTTCATTTTCATCCTTTAAAAGTGACATTCTCCTTTAACATTACCATTAATTGTTTCCGTGTGTTTGAGGAGAGTGGTTCCAACTCATTGGACTTATTATGGAGAAAGTAGAATTTTGTGTCCCATTCAAAATTCGTGCCAGACTTAATAGCTTTCGTGATTTCAAGATTGGCAAGATTGCAATGCATTTCCAACGGGATTCCCAATATCATGTATGAGGGTATGGAACTCCGACATTTTAACTCAGAGAAACAGCCAAGCCCCTTTAAGTGTACCCTCGATGTTGGTGGCATTGATTGTTCAACTCTTTTGTCACTTCACTCCCAAGAAAATGTACCCCTTCACTCAAGTATAAACTCCCTTCATTGAACTCTTCTCTCTTTGTAGTTTGTTGTCGTCCGTGACTTTAGTAGTGTATAGCACAATTCAACCTCGCCTTATATACAAGGTATAGGCGCATATTAGAAGGAAAGACAAAGATGTGGGATGTGTTTTCTCATGATAAGGGTTTGAATAATAGCTAAGGAGTTGGCATTAGCCAACTTGGATCTTAATGAACTAGTGCTAGATCCTGTCACTTTTGATGATGGTGATCCTGAGGGGTCATCATCCTCCAAAGTCCACATCAACAAATGCACCTGGGATTGCATTGGATATGGGAGTGAGGATGAGGAGAGCGTTAAAGGGTAGTGATGCCAATCTCTTGGATGTGATTGCGACATGGAGGACTACATCGACAATCACACTCATGAGCTATGAGATTCTTCCATCTACGGTTCTAGTATTCACCCTATGGCTATTTTGTATTTAACGTTGGCATTCCCACCTATAGTATTGGTGACTCTAACTTAGTATGTTATTTGATGTTGTAGAGGCCATATAGAGCCTCATTGATTATGTATTTACGCTCCGATCTCTAGATATAAGGCATTGCACTTGGTGTCGCTTTGATATATATTCATGAGCATACTTTGGATATGTTGTCTCTAATTGTCTCTAATGCTTTGGAAACATGATTTAAAATCTTAAAAATATATTTTTTTCGTTAAAATTTAAATATTTTATGTATTTTTAAAAAAAACGGTTCATTGAAACCGGTTCAACCGGTTTATTACCAGTTTCGGTTCCGGTTTAGGTTGGACCCTCGACCGGTTCTGGTACCGGTTTCGGTTTTTAAAACATTGTGCGAGATTGATCCAGATCTTTACAGACAACTGATTGGATCATTGATGTATTTGGTTAACACCAGACCTGATATATGCTATGCAGTAAGTGTACTCAATCAGTTTATGAGTCAACCGAGACAGACACACTGGATAGCAGCAAAGCATGTGTTGAGATATCTATGAGGCACAGCTGATTATGGCCTGAGATATGCCTCCGGTGTAGACATGAGATTACAGGGATATGGCGATGTAGATTGGGCAAGGAGTGCAATGGACCGGAAGAGCACATCCAATTGTTGTTTCACTTTGGGATCTGCCATGGTTTCCTGGTGCAACAGGAAACAAACTTCTATGGCTTCGAGTACTGCAGAAACAGAATATATTGTGTTGTGTGTGGCAATCCGCGAAGCAGTGTCGCTTCACAAGCTCCTTGCAGACTTATTTGGTCATGAGATGGATTCCACCGTTATCCATTGCGATAACCAGAGCTGTGTGAAGTTCTCTGAGTATCATGTGTTTCATGATAAATCGAAACACATTGAGATCAAATACCATTATATCAGAGATATGGTGTGCCCATGTGATGGGTGTGCGTCAGACTCTAGTCTGAGTTGTTGATGACGTGTGGTCTCTTGCCTTGTACTCCTTTGGACTGAGTTGAGTCGGCTTGAGATGGTTCTCTAGATGGTACTCCTGTGGACTCAGTTGAGTTAATCTGTTGAGACTCGAGAGAGACGCCCCTGTGGGTGAGCAAAGGTGGATGTGTCCCTAGTGGCTGAGCACTAGAGGATGTGTGGATCCCTTGCTATATTGTTCGAGAGTAAGATTTGTTGTAACCCTAATTTATTGTGAAGGGTACAAGTCGACCCCACCATGTAAAAGATAATTAATATTGTGCAAAGATTAATTATATTATTCAGTTGAAGAGGTCGGCCCTATTGTGCCAATAGACACACCTATTGTTGTGTCAGGTCTTGTATAAATAGGAGGAGATCCCCATTGTGGATCTCACTCACTTCACTTGTCATCTCATAATTTCAGCAACACTTGTACGGCTGAAGTGCACATCTCTCTTGGGCACAAGTTTCTAGGTCAAGTAAGCACCCTCTTGTGTGCTCGGGTTTGGTGGTGTGTGGAGGATCTTCTCTTGGCATTATAGCAAAAGATTGCTGGGTTTTTCCCTTGATTGAGAAGGGTTTTCCCAGGATAAACTCTTAGTGTTCTTGTGCATGGTTATTCTTCTTGTGATCTTGGTTACTGCAGCACTTGTGTATGGTATTGCTGCATTGTTTATGGTTCAAGTAAATGCTAAATTGAAATAAACCACATGTGCATGAGCTAAGCATTAAAATTCAACACTATGTACTGTATTTTTTGCTTAGAAATCTGCATGTAAACTTGAAAGAAATCAGCATGCTAAGCTGCCCTCAAGTGCCCAGAAAGTACTCTAGAACAGGGTAAAAACTATAAATTGAATTGCAAAGAGCAGGATTAGTTTCTTGATTTAAATTTCAGCAGAAAAATGGAAACAAATGGAGAAGAATATGCTCTTTGAGTGAAAGAACAATTGAAAACAAATGCATGAATAAAAACACATACTCTATTACATGATTGCTGTTAGGAAACAACCACAAAATTCAAAGAGCTTGGAAAAAGCATTGTTGAATCTATCCAATATATTAATATATAGGCAAAAAATAACCACATGCAATACACCAGGGGCTGCCTTGTTAATCTCTGGCAAGCAGTAATGGAAGTGCTGTCAAGTCTGGAAGGATGGAAGAAGTGCTCCTGAATCCTGCAAGAAGAATCCAATCTGTAAATAATGGTCTCCAGCTCTCTTTTATAAAGTATGGGAGAAGAGGTTCCCAATGCATGTGCTTTAGAGGTGTGAGAGAAGGAAGGGGTCAAACTCCAAGTCAATCCCTTGCATGGCATATTAACTTCCTCTCTAAACCATGCACTTCACTAGTAATGTTAGCCATAAACCATGCACCCCTTGACCTCTCCTAGTGCTAAATTAGACTAAGGCATGTGAACTCAGGCATGCAAACTCTCTCCATGCATGCAAAAATATTATTTTATGATTTTCAATATCCAAAAAGATAATGCAAGATTGAGTCAAGTGGATAAGTCTTGGAGTGAACTTGAATTTTCCCAGAATAACAACTCACATGCATGCACATGCCAAGCCAGTTAACTCGAACCTCCAAAGAGATAGCTTAGGAAGCAATTCACTGCACCTGGATGATGTCATAAATACAACATCATAAATCAACCATCATGAGCACTCTAGTATATCTATATTTACCTGCCACATGTTCAAATTTGAGGCAACCGGCACCTGTTGATGATCATCCTGAAATCTAACCACATCCTCCATCCAAATTGGAACTCGACAACAAATCTAACACTGCCTACCGGAAACAAGACACTGCCTTTCCACCTACTAAAAATACACTTGCCAAAAATAGCAGTTCCACTTCCAAAAATATAGGAGTCTTGGAATGTCAACATATATGGGCCAATACTTGGTAGCTGTGAATTAGAATAATACATCCAGAAATCTCTCAACCTCAGGCACCTCTCACATTTGATACTCACCTCTCTCATAGGAAACAGTAAGCTTCTAGCCAATGTTGCAAAGGAACACATCCCCACCCTTGAGGTATGCACCCCCTGCGTTTTCTGTCCTTGGGGACTGCAGGGAAAAGTCCTTGTTTTGATGGGAATGTCCCCAGGGATGACATCCCCCATGCCCCCTAGACATTCCCTAGCCAAAAACAAGGTGTGGGAGTTGTCCCTTGATGGTTTCTGAGAAGTCGGGACCTGCCATATCTATCCATCGCATGCCAGAATACCATGTAGATTGTTTTTCTAATGGGGAATAATTACAACAACAATTTTAACTCCCATATTTGGTAGATTCTAGTACCCTATATCTATTCCGTTTTTAGGTTTTAATATCCACACAGACAAGGTCCTAGTCATCCCATTGTTCCTCCAAAACATAGCTTCTACTTTATTTATGCAAGCAATCTAATGCCCAGCAGTCGTCTCCCTAAATGCCATATAATTATTTTTTTATGGCAAACTTAATGAATGGCACAATTGCCAGAATCTGACAGGTCAGCTGTAGATTGTTGGCTGTCACCTTCAATGTACTTGGATATCACCTGGTGTTCTCTATCACTACAATGGCTAGGCTATTGCTTTTTACTTTACCATGAGTGTTCTCAAATCAAGTTTAATATGCTTACAAAATACAGTATTCAAACAAGGAAAGAAAAGACATCTATGGCTTTGAATATTGTCATAAATTAATAAACATTCATGTATTGTGATAGATATTTTGTCAGTCAAATGTCCGAGTCCATAAGACTAAAATATCACTGTCATGCATCTTATGTTGCAATGTTTTTAACTGGGACATAATGTTTCCATTTAATGCAGGCATTAGAGAAGAGAAAAGGAAAAAGGAAGGTTCGATTTTTTAACAAGATTGTGAGTGGATCAGGATAACTCATAGCTGAAAAGTTACTCGAGTTGTAGTAGCATGAAGTGTATCCTCCTGGAGCAAAGGTCTCACATGGCTGTATTATCCACTATTTGTGTATCACAATTAACACCTGTTGCTTCTCTATGTTAATTTGTAATGATTGAAACATGTAATTTGTTGTTGGAAATAAAGGAAAATTTTGTTTCCCAACCCTCTATGATTGTCAAGGTTTTGGTAGGTTGGGTTCTCATGTGTAATATCACGTCATCTTTGAAAATGGTTATCCTATTATTGAGATAACTGGTAGGTGTTGTCTCTGTTATTCATAAGAGGTAGAGATTGTAAATTTTGGTTTTGCAATTGTAGCAAGTTGGTTATAGTATCCCTTGAGCTATAAATAACTACATTCCTTGTGGTCATAGTCGTTCTAACTAACTTGCATGTTACATTCTCAGTTCTTATTTGGAATGCTGTTGCAAAATTGATATCTTAATAAGCCTGACGGTTGACGAATAGTAAATATATTTTAGCATCATAAACAAGTATGTTATTTGATAATTGCATCTGTTTCAACTTTTGAGACACAAGAGATGGGTGTTGTTAAGAATTCTTCTGGAGTCGTATTTACTATTTATTTCTTGCTTGGAACCATGAGATGTTGATTAAAATTTAAGTTAAACTAAGTACCATCATCAATTGGAAGATGTTCCAGTACTGTATCCTTGCAATAAACATGGTGTCGTGAAGTTGTAAGGTTGTTGATGGGGCATCGGGATGGGCTAGGACTGTTATGATCCATGAACATGTGAAAGTATCTGCTCATAACATTTATTTATTAGCATATGGCAGTCAACTATTATACGCACAGTTAGCAGATGAATAAATTGTTTACAAACTATAAATATATCATGTGTTCTTTTATTGGCCATGAGACTTGACCATATGAAAAATTCTATGCCCTTCCTTCGCTACTAAATGATTTTCTTAATCTTTTATTTTATATTGTTTAAAGCAGAAAGTAAAAGGGATTTATCAATTTACACAAAGTACATTGCAATACTGTAAGGTTCTTGTGATATATCATCTTTCCATATCTTTTTCGCATGAGCTGTGTTTCTCACAGACCCGACACAATTGCTGCTTGACTTTAATTGATATGAAATAGGAGCAATTTATATTCATTTCCCGTTTTCAGGTATTGACTTTGGTTCCCCTTAGTGTTTTTAAATAGCTTCTTTGATGTCTCGTTAATTATCAATTATCTATTGTTAGGATTTTCTTTGTATTACAGATTCATTTCTTTGTCGCAACCTCCATGGTGTGGATTCTAAATTGGCAATCCTTTTATAGAACTTTATTTTACTAAAGATTATTATTCTGTTGTGCGATAACTACACATTGATTAGGATAGCATACGACAATGCAAATCCTCGTTAAAAAATTTCAAGATATACGACTAAAGAAAAAAACTGGGTAAATAAAAATGCATCATATTCCTGCTTAAAAATTTGTAGACACTTGGGACATAAATAGGTTACCAGAGGACTTGGAGGAGGTGATTCGGTTTCCAGCAGGGATGGTTCTCATGGTTGTTTTGTTTCGAGTATCCCCCACACTCTCTTTCCCTTTGGAGGCAAGAGATGGTAATCAGATGTACGGTTCTCAATCCTTATTGGTCAGATGTGCAAAGATGCAAAAGGAGGAGAGGCATTTGCAGAGGAGCGATCACGGCCCTATGGAAGTTTTTAGGCATCCTCAAGATACCTCACACCAAGTCCATAAAGAAGATATGGGAGTACATCAATCCATACAATTTACAGTATGATATCTAGCACCTAGAGGGGGCTTACAATGTGGAGGTGATACAAATTGCTACACTGAAGCTAGGGCAGTGAGAGATAAAATGCAAAGGGTGATCGGTCCTTTTGTCTTGGCCCACTTGATATTTAGTTTTGCTCTAGTTGAAACATCTGATTGTTCTTGGTCGAGCTGGTAACAAATCCATGGTAGGGAAGTCTGGATGTAAAGTGTTTGTTGAAAGGAATGCCTGCAAAGTGTTTGAAGTATTTCCTGTGCACAGCAGGGTCAAGCGATTGTGCTTACTAGAAGCTGTGTCAAGTGTATGATGGCTTGAGTGTAGGGAAAGTGTTTGAAGAAATGACAGTTCATCAAGCATGCTTTCAAATCATGATCAAATGACTATCAGGGAAAACTTGAATGATGTGATTCTAGAGATCCTATCGTTGATATAAAGCTAAAGCTGGAATAAATGATGTGGATTTCAATAGAACAACGACTTCTATTTGAAGGGAAACAGATCAAGGATTGGGCTTGTTTATCAGACTACAACATATGCAAGGATTCAACTCTCTTTCTAGTTTTATGCATGCATGGAGGAGGAATGGGAAAATGCATGTCTTCTACCTCCATACCTTATTTTAAGGATGTGGTCTAGAAGAAGGGAAAGAAGGCAGGATCAAGGAATTTTTGCATCCTTGGTCTTTTGTCAAGTTTTCCTTTTGTTTTTGTTTTGTCTTAAAATTAGCTATTGGTTGTACATTTATTTTTATGTTATCTTATTAGTTATGAGGGCAGATCATCTTCCCATATCTTATGAAATGCTATTGTAGCATTTGTACATTGTAATTTCTTTTCTTTATTATGATTAAGAAGTTATGATTTTTACCTGAGGAAAACAAAAAGGCCACTAGAAGATATACATGAGCAATTTGACCCCTAGTACTCATTTCTAGGATTTGAAATTTGTTTTTGCAACCCTTTGTTTGAGTGAACATTACCACTACATGGTTGTCTAAGCGAATGTCAATTGCTGACATGACTTTCTTTCCAACTTCTAGAGATATACATTGGGATATAGAATAATTAGTGGTTGTCCTAAAAATACAACGGTCTTTCCTTTTACTGCTCCTAGATATCTTTCCAGCTAGTGGAGTGGTCTACAATTGATGGAGGAACAATTGACTTCAAACTCCTTCTTGTATCTGAGTTAGATGGGGACACTATTTCCTATAATGGATCCAAATTGTTCTATTCATTTAAAACATATACATAATGGTGATCATCTAAACTTTTGATGCAGCTACCTACAATAAGAACCAACATAGATCCATCTTAACTCCATATCTATCAAGTGTCGGGAGGGATCAAATCCCTTGAGGTGCAAACATTTACTCAAGTTTTACACTCTAAAAAAATGTTTGCACCTCGAGGGATTTGATCCCTCTTCATTCCACCTAAAGGATATTTCATTGTGACTTTGCATAAATGGAGAGGGCATTAAGGCCACAACCACATCACCAACTTCATAGGGAGTGTTGGGTACCTAAGCTAGTGTCGTTGATTTAGGGTTGGGTGCTTATGTCAATGATGTTGGTGTCATTTGTTTCACACACTATTTTGGAGCTTCTTCAAGAGGCTTCTTCTCTTATTCCTTTTAACTTTTCTCCTTTAGGTTTATTGCTTTTAACTTTTCTCCTTGATGGGACAAGCATTATTGAACAAAAATCTTGCAAATGACCTCTATTGGTAAGTAATGTAATCCTATCCATTGATCCATCACGATGTATGATTGGAAAATTATATATCTTTAAGATATAAACCTTAATGATCATTGTGATTGACACATTTGAAATGCTTGCGCCTATAGTGTTTTTAAAATATGCTTAGCATCCATTAAATCATCGTGTTCACAAGTTGCTAGGGTTTGACATGCAAATTTTGGGAAAGATATTATTAATTTGCAGCATTCCATTCATAACATGTTATTTTATTCATATAATTTCCATGTTCTGCCATCTAGTTCTTGCAATAACTACATATACATATCATAGGAGCACGTTTTCTTAAGTTTTACATATAAATAAATTATGAATGCACATTGGTGAATTTGAAAGTTATTATATAAATGTGAACAATAAAAACCATAGGAAAAATGTGTTTTTCTTTCAAAGCAGTGTTAGTGTTATTTACTTGAATTTACTATTGGTGGACTTAAAATAGGCTTAATCAAGTATGGAAATGGTTTTATTATGGAAATGAGTTTTATTACTATAGTACATTATGTGTGGACTTAAAATAGGCTTAATCAAGTATGGAAATGGTTTTATTATGGAAATGAGTTTTATTACTATAGTACATTATGTTTGAACACACTTGTATAGCAAACTAAACATACCTATAAACAATATAAGAAATTTTGATTAAACTGCTATCCACTATGGAAATAAGTTTCTTATAGATGTAATATCAAATTTGAACACACTAGTATTAAAGAGGTTTAATCAAGTATGAAATTAGCTTTATCATTGATGTACATTAAATTTGAACATAACATACTAAACATACTTCTCAATAATATATAATTAGGTTCTAAAGTTATATAATTATATATAAAAATTGATCTCAATAATATATAATTAGGTTCTAAAGTTATATAATTATATATAAAAATTGAAAGATATAATGATAATAAAAAGAAGAAAATGTAATAATAATAGTCTTATTAGTAGGGTTGGCAAGTGCGAGGGGAGTTGTCTTCGACTCTCAAGGAAACAAGGTCTTGGAATTTGCTTGGGGACTAGGAAACACCACTAATAACCATGCAGAGGTCCTCACAGCCTACATGGGACTTTGTTTCATTCATGAGAATAGATTTGCAAGACTCATTGTTATTGGTGACTCTTATTTGATTATAAGGGGACTCTACAAATCTTTCAAGGCAGTGCATTACAAAATCTCTAGGGGGAAAAATCTTATGAAACACTCACTCGAGTCCTTTTGTGCTTCTTTGATTTGAGAGGAAGATAAGCTTGTACAATTTGGAGTGATCAACACTGTAGGTCCTTCCAACAAAGCCTTAGTCGCCCAGCAGAAAGATAAACCCAAGTATCCCAAGAAGCAACATCCTCACTACAACAACAAACAACATAGAGGTCCCAAACCTACTCAGACAGCTTCGACTCCTACTGGTGACAAAGGAGAAAAATATAAAAGTAAGAATACTAATAGACATTGCAACTTTTGTGATAAAGATGGTCATGATGAGTCCAAATGTTTCAAGAAGATGGCAGCTTTAGAAGCAGTGATGAAGAAGCACAACATCAGTATTGATTCTCTTCTTCTTCTCACGGACATGCACTTTCTTCTTCTGGATTCTCCTTCAATTCAAATTCTACTACTACTTCTTCTAATGAGTGGCTTATTGATTCAGGAGCATCTTATCATATTGCTAAGGATAAATCCATATTTTCTGCTCTAAATGAATGTAACACCAAGAAAATATTTGTTGGTGATTGTAGATCTCTTAGTGTTGTAGGATCTGGAATAGTTCAAGTAGATAATGGTCATTTCAATGATGTATTATGTGTTCCAAGTATTTCTTGTAACCTTCTATCAGTGTATCAAATCACTCATTCAGGTGAAGGTAAAACCATCAAGTTTTCACCTCACCAAGTTATAATCAAGGATCTAAAAGATCCTAAACATGTTCTTGCAACTGGAATTTCTAATGATATTACCAGGTTGTACAAGTTTGACAACTTTGGGTCATCAATTTTTTCATCAGTTTTTGTTGCTCATAGCGATGACTTGAGCAAACTTTGGCTTGAGTGGTTTGGTCATCTAAACTATCGCTCATTGCAACAACTATGTAATCAACAGATGGTGACTGGTCTTCCTCTTGTTTCATGCAGAGATGGTGTTTGTGTCGGTTGTGTTCTCGGCAAACATCATCAGGATAGTTTTGACAAACGTGCCTCTTGGCATGCCTAGGGTTCTTTGTAGCTTGTTCACAATGATTTGTGTGGTCCACTTTCTTCTCCTTCTTTTTCTGGGTGCAAGTATTTCTTAACTTTCATTGATGACTTTTCCAGGAGTACTTGGGTTTACTTCTTAAAACTCAAGAGTGAAGTTTTTGGCCTACAAGGCCCTTGTATAAAAGAAATCTGGACATCAAATTCAAAGGTTAAGAACAAATAATGGAGGCGAATATGTGAACAATAATTTTAAAAGCTATTGCACTACACAGGGAATCCAAATGAAACACATTGTTCCATATACTCCACAACAAAATGGTGTTGTTGAGAGAAAGAACTGCACATTAAAAGAAATGGTTAATTGTATGATCCAATCTAAGGGATTAAGTCTAAAGTATTGGGTGGAAGCCATCAACTATGCAAATTACATGGTAAATCACACTCCCACAAAGGCTCTTAAAAATATAACATCGAAAGAAGCTTGGACTAAAATAAAACCAGATGTAAGTCACTTTCGTGTATTTGGAAGTATAGCATGGGCTCACATTCCTGATGAGAAAAGGAAAGCATTGCAGTCTAAAAGTGAGAAGTGTATATTTGTTGGTTATTCCGAAGATGTCAAAGGTTACAACCTTCTTTAATCACATTGTAATGAAATTATTATTAGAAGAGCTGTTAAATTTGACGAAAATCTCTTGGCTTGCGAGCCTAATTCGATGATTGTTCCTTCTCTGGCTTGCGAGCCATCTTCAGCGTTTGTGCCTTCTTATGATCTGGTTTCTTCTTCAGATGATGATAGTGAGGATGAAAATCCACCTCCGTCTGCTCACCCTCCTCCAGATGAGTCCTTTGAACTTGAACCAACACCAACTCCACCGCTTCCTAGATGGGTCCGTTCAACACGAGAAGCAACTAGTGATCTTGTCGGTGATCCTTCAGATCAGGGTCAGACATATTCACAGTTCCAGCGAGCCTCCTTTCTTTTGGCTCAAGTTTCAGAAACTCATGATCCAGAGACATTTGCAGAAGCCTCAGGTCATCCAGATTGGGATACAACAATGAATGAAGAGTATTGTTCTTTAATGGAAAATGATACTTAGGATCTTGTATCTCTTCCAAAAGGAAGAAAACTTGTTAGATGAAAATGGGTCTACATAACTAAGTATGCATCAGATGGAAGTGTAAAGACACAAGGCTCGGTTAGTTACCAAAGGATTTTCCCAAGTTGAAGGAATTGACTATAATGAAACCTTTGCCCTTGTAGAAAATATGAATTCCATCTGCCTTGTTCTTGCCCTTGCTGCCTTACATAAATGGGAGGTCCATTAGATGGATTTTAAATCCGCCTTATTGCACGGACATTTGCAAGAAGAAATCTACATGGAACAACCTCCTGGCTATGTCCAGAATGACTCTAGCCTTGTTTGTGTTAATGTTTAAGCCATTATTATAGTTCTTTGCATTTCAATAGATAACAATAGCATAACACAAGATCACTGAGAAATACACAGTCACAAGAGACACAACATTTATCCTAGGAAACCCTCTAGGGGAAGAAAACCCAGCAAAACTTCCTTATTATAGATAGGCAGTACAATGCCAAGAGATAACTCAAACTAATACAGAAGATCCTCTCCCAAAGATGTGCCACTCTCTCTCCTTCTTCTCTAACTGCAATTCTGAAACTTGTCTCTCAAAATGAGCAAGTGAGTTGTGTGTCTAAGTGAGGTGCTAGCCTCCTTATTTATACAAAACTGGAACGTGCGAAGTGTCTCTTCACTGGCAGGGACGACTTCTCCAAACGGGTGGTTATAACCACCTTTATTATATTTCGAGGCCTCTTGATATATTCTGGGGCCAACTTCTTCTATTGCCTTTTACAATTACATTATGACCAATCCACAAAAGGGGATTTGGTCCTTACACAATAGTCGACATGATCAATCCACAATGGGGATTGATCCAATGAATAATATATCAAATAATAATAAGAATACACTTAGCAGTTACATTATTTTAACAGTTTGTCGCCTCTAGAAATCTCTTTATGGTCTCAAGCAAGATCCCAGAGCTTGGTATGCCAAAATGGATACTCCCCCTTAACAAGAAGGGTATTCTTCAACAACATCAGGCGAGAGAGAGAGGACAACATCATCAACAACATTAAGTGGGTGAGAGGTCAACATCATCAATATCATCTTGGAACGTTGACTGACATATCTATAAATCATTGAAATTTTTCTTCATCGACGTCATCTTCATTCTCAAAGAAATGCAATCATCATCTGCATCAATATGTATTAGTATAAAACTGATACATCATCATCATCATCACAGCACAAGGCTGGCTCATCATAATAATACTAGACTGGCTTTACGTCACAACTATCAAGGTGGAAGCACAGTTCTAGTCTCATCTCATAGTCTTTCTTTACGTCACAACAATAAAGCTGGGAGCAAGATACTCGTCTTGCTTTATGTCAAGGCAATCAAGTTGAAAGCAGGATACTAGACTGGCTTTACGTCATAGCTATCTAGCCGGAAGCACAGTGCTAGTCTTATCTCATCATCTTTCTTTACGTCACAGCTGTCAAGATGGAAGCAAGATGCTCGTCCTACTTTACATCACAACCATTAGGTCGAAAGCAGGATACTAGACTGGCTTTACGTCACAACTATCCAACCGGAAGCTCAGTGCTAGTCACATCACATCGTCTTGCTTTACGTCACAACCATCAGGTCGGAAGCAAGGTACTTGTCCTGCTTTACATCACAACCATCAGGTCGGAAGTAGGATGCTAGACTGGCTTTACGTCACAACTATTTAGCCAGAAGCATAGTACTATTCACATCACATCATTTTGCTTTACATCATAGCCATCATGTCAGAAGCAAGGTACTCATCCTGCTTTACGTCACAACCATCAGGTTGGAAGCAGGATGCTAGACTAGCTTTACATCACATCTATTCAGTTGGAAGCACAATACTAGTCACATCACATCATCTTTCTTTACGTCACAACCATCAGGTAGGAAGCAAGAGATGTCTCATCACAACAACTACTCCCCCTTTCGAGGAAGGTCCTTTCAGACTATACCAAGCTTATCTTGAAAGTGCTCAAACTTTACAAAAGATAGAGACTTGGTCAACACATCAACAACCTATTCATCCATGCTAATGTACTGGAGCTTTAAGGATCCTCTTTTCACCATGTCACAGATGTAATGATATCGGATCTCTATGTGCTTTGACCTGTCGTGGAATACATGATTCTATGTCATCTTTATGCAGCTCTGGTTGTCACATAGGATCGTGGTTTCTTCCATCTCTAGGTCAAATAGACCGGTCAACAACTTTCAAATCCATATAGCTTCACAGCTAGCAGAACATGCAACAATGTATTATGCTTCCGTTGTGCTGAGAGCAATGTCGGATTGCATCCTACTCTGCCACGAGATCATGGCTGATCCCAAACTGAAACAACATCCTGAAGTGTTTTTCCTGTCAAAAACACTTCCTGCCCAATCTACATCAGTATATCCACTCAATGTGAAATCATGATCTCCATCATCGCTGAGACCACAATCTATTGTACCCTTAAGGTACCTCATCACATGTTTTGCAGCCACTAGGTGAACATGTCTGGGTTCTACCATAAACTGACTCAAGGTGTTCACGAAAAAACAAATGTCTGGTCTGGTGTTCATTAGGTACATCAGCGATCCTATAATCTTTCTATACAACGTGACATCAATTAATTCTAATGAAGTATCGACCAATAGATTCAGCTTCGCTTCCATGGGTGTGTTCATGGGATTGCACTCTAACATGTCGAATCTCTTCAAGATTTCGACTGCATACTTCCCTTGGTTAAGGAAGATTCTCTCTGGACTTTGCCATACCTCAAGACCTAAGAAATAATGCATTAGGCCAAAGTCTTTCATTTCAAATTCTAAGACAAGTCTCTTCTTACATTCAGTGATGAGCTTTTCTTCTCTAGTTAAGAATAAGTCATCCACATATAGCAGTAATACTACCGGCTTATCGTTCATAACTTTGAAGTAGAGGTTAGAGTCTGCTTTACTCTTGGTAAAACGTAAGCTCGTCAATAAACTGTCTATACGGCCATACCAAGCTCTAGGAGCTTGCTTTAATCCATATAAGGCTTTCTTCAATCTGTAGACATGAGACTTCCTTTCTTCAACTTCAAATCCTTGAGGTTTCTCTATATACACTTCCTCTTCGATGACACCATTTAGGAAAGTTGTCTTTACATCCATCTGGTGTAGCTTCCACTTCATCTTAGCTGCAAGAGCTATGATGGTTCTGATCGAAGTGTATCTTGCTACATGAGCGAATGTCTCTTCATAGTCAATGCCTTCTTTCTGACAAAATCCACGAGCGACAAATTTTTCTTTATACTTCTCAATACTTCCATCAATAGTGTGTTTTATTTTGAAGATACATTTGGAGGATACCACATCTTTACTCTTCGGTCTGGGAACTATTTCCCATACTTCATTCTTTACTATGGATTGGTATTCCTATGTCATATCATCTGCCCATTCTTTCCTCTGAATGGATTATTCAAAGAAAGTAGGCTCTTCCTCTAGAAGATCGCACATCAAAGCCGTATAACTGGAGAATGGCTTTGGTCTTTTCACCTGTCTCGTAGTTCCTTTGGGAACACCATACTTCTCTCCATCTTGAATAAGCTCTCTAGCCCAAGCTGGCTTCCTTTTATGGAAGATCGTCATCTAAGGAGGTTCTTGAACTTCTGATATATCATGGTCTTCTAGAATTTCCTCATCAGGGGAAGTTATGACTTCCCTCACTGGTTCTACAGCTCTGGGAACCTCCCTCACTGCAGTTATGGGGATTACGGGTTCCTCTTCATATACTTCTTCAAGATGACATCTTCTTGATTTCTTGAGTGTTGCATATTCATAAAATGTCACATCGTTGTTGATCTCAATGTGACGGTGACCTGGTATATAGATTCTAAAAGCCTTGGAGACCTCACAGTATCTCATAAATATTCCCTTCTTTCTTGAAGGTTCCATCTTGTTTCTCTTCTCTTTCGGTATATGAATAAATACTGGGCAGCCAAATATTTTGAGATGGATTACCTCTGGCTTCTTTCCGTTGAACATCTCTTCCGGGGTCTTGAGCCTGAGGGCACTATGGGACAATTAGTTCTGCACATATACAACTGCCATTGTTGCTTCTACCCATAAACACATAGGAAGATCTTGATCATGGATCACATTCTTCATAGCTTCCATTATCGTTATGTTCTTTCGTTCAGCTACATGGTTTTGTTGGGGATTATAGGGAGTAGTGAGTTCCCTCTTGATCCCAACATCTTTGGAGAAGTTCACAAACTCTTTTGAGGTATATTCTCCTCCATTATCTAACCTGGGTATCTTAATATTTCTTTCAGAAAGGTTCTCTATCAAGGCTTTGAATTCCTTGAACTTGCTAAACACTTCATCTTTAGATTTCAAAAAATATATCCAAGTCTTACGAGAATAATCATCAATAAATGATACATAATATACATACCCACTAATGGAGGATGATGGCTTTGGGCCACATACATCTGAATGAATGAGCTCTAGGACTCCTTCTGCTTTGCTTTCTCTCTTCGGAAAAGGGTTCTTGATGTTCTTCCCTTGTGCACATCCATTGCATACGCCTTCATGGTCACCCTTGAGTTCTGGCAAACCTGTGACTGCTTTGCATATGTATGGTAGTGCCTTGTAGTTGATGTGAGCTAATATTCTATGCCAAAGTTCACATGATTTTTCAATGGCATGGGTCATGGCAGCCTCTGAGTGACCCTTTAGTTTATACAGGGCATTTTCTTCACTTCCAATGATGATTGCTTCATTTAAGGTTTCTCCTTTAGCCCACATAAGAACTTCTCCATCTATAAAGGCAACTTTGAATCCTTTCTTTTCTAAAGCTGAAATGGAGAGTAGGTTCTTTGTCAAACCTGGTACATATAGTACGTCCTTCATTTTTAATGACTTCCTTGAATTCAATTTGTGGTTTGATTCTCCCACTCCCTTGATGGAATATTGGTAATCATCTCCAAGTGTCACTTTCT
>SNQJ01S0009801.1:217428-236868 GCA_010110895.2 Picea sitchensis
CACGTTCTCCCCTAAAGATCATATCTCATTACTATGTCAGTCCTCTCACCCTGTTACAAGTCCCTTCACCATGATCAAGTCCCAATCAATACCCGCCACGTCACCCAACCGTATTCTTCAGCCATTTTCACCTGCCATCTCATGCTCTAAATGACCCTTTGTCCATTTATTACTGGCTAACTTATCCATTAACCTGTTGACCTGTCTCCCGCGCCCAACGAGTATCCGTTTGTTCAAAACTACCTTCACCCNGGAATCCATTGGTTCTAGATCCCACCGCCTCGCACGATCTGACATACCCTGTCACCCCATGACATCATTTTCCACGTTCTCCCCTAAAGATCATATCTCATTACTCTGTCAGTCCTCTCACCCTGTTACAAGTCCCTTCACCATGATCAAGTCCCAATCAATACCCGCCACGTCACCCAGCCGTATTCTTCAGCCATTTTCACCTGCCATCTCATGCTCTAAATGACCCTTTGTCCATTTATTACTGGCTAACTTATCCATTAACCTGTTGACCTGTCTCCCGCGCCCAACGAGTATCCGTTTGTTCAAAACTACCTTCACCCTTCATTCCCTCATCATTTACCCTGTTGTTGCACCAGAAAAATTTTCCCCATTTTCCTCTCCGTTACAGTCAGTCTCCCAAAGCCACAGTCATCCCTGCTAACCGTTTTGTTTTTATTCCACGTATTGTTATAGTGATGGCGCCAAAATCAAAGAAAACAGAGGCCGAGGAAAATCCTTTCCTCCCGCCTCCTGTCGACCTCGACAGGATCCCTCTGGCCAACAAAGACCATTTAATCACAAACACCAGATGCGAGTTTGCCTTCGTAGATTTATAGTCATGGCTAAAGGATGTTTTCTTGGACCAAAGTGATGAAATCGGGCTCTGGGAGTCAAACCTTCCCCTGTATCTTTTTCCCCAGGTTCACCATTTCCCCGAATTCACCCTCAAATGCTAGGCTCATTACCTCCCCGACCAGAGAGTCGTACTTTCTTCATCTGGAGAAACTTTGTTCTTAATTAAACCACAAACCATTGATCAAATGATGCAGATACCCAGAGCTAAATCTGCCTCACCTTTCAACCTTGAAATCATCACAAAACTTTACCAGAAATTATCATTCCCCCAAAGAGCTCAGATTTTCAAAAAATTTCTCCCACAGGACGCTCAACTCCCCACTACAAATCCCCGATATCCTTCATCCTTGTTCTCAGTGAAGGGAAACCAGGTCATCTCATCGCTCTGCGCCCTGCTTGGGTATTTTTCGGATCAATAGGTGGATGAACCCATATTGGGTTTTCTGTCCATTTTCTCCACAAATGAGAGACCCACCAATCAATTCAACTACAACACCTTCCTGGTGGACAACATTCATGAGCAATTCTCAAATTTTTCCACAGAATACATGTTCTGGTATTACTCAATACTGGCTTACATGTTCATATTCTTTCAAGCAGACAAATTCTCCTTTTCGATGCAAAAGATGGACAAGGATGGGAGGCCACAGGCGGTGACAGCGTGGACTTCACTTCTCAGACACAACTCTACAGAATTCAGCTTCAAACAATTTATCAAGCAGTTCTACCATCTCGTGATGAGCATGCTCACTGGAAGACCTGAGCCGAGAATAAATGAGGAAATTCAGAGGATCTTACACCTTTCAGACCTTGCAAAAATGGGAGATTGGTACCTGTACCAAGACCACACAGAGATCAGAGTGTATGGGTGTGAATTGGCTCCATACAAGTTGCCCAAGTATCTGCCCATGAGGATATTTTCCCTAGAGTACATAAGGCAGATGATCAACTCAGATGACATACATTTTGTGTCTCTGAAAAAGAAGCAACAACTTAGGATCAAAGGGAAAATAGGATCATTCATCTGCAATAGCCGAGGCGTTGGGGAGGAAGTAGATAGACTGTTAAAGGAGATGAAGTTTTTTGTTAGCTTCATATGGAATTATGACCCATGCGGGATAATTTCAGAGATGAGGATTAAAAAAAAGAATATCCCATATGTTCATACATCCAGGCCTGAGATAGAGAAGTTTGCCAACCAGACAAAATGGGAGCCAAACACTCTGGTTGAGATAGAACAGCAAGACCTTTCGGTCACTATCTCATAGATGACTACACCACAGTTTCCCAAGGAGAAAAGGCCCAGGAAGGACACTTCACCTTCCATCACTGAAGTATCGTCTGAAGAGTTCCAATTACACACCAAGAGGCCAAAAACCAGTCAGGCACCTGACACGACTGGTGAAAAGGGAATTCAATCCACTACAACTATGGAGGTTGATGGGTTTCTCCTTAGTACAAGAAACAAACAAATCATGACTACAGTGTTTCCCAAGAAGCCTATAGATACTCCACCAGTCAACCAACTGAGAAAAACAGGACCAAAATTAAGTATTTTTTAGAATTATGATCTGATCAAAAAGAAAAATCGAACACTGACCATCAGCATGTATGCTCAGTTCTGGAAGAAAACATCAACTGCACAACATAGACTGTTGTCTGCATTCGACACTAAGAATGGTAGAATGCACATGGCATTTCTGCAAGCACAGGTGTCAGACCCGAAAGTAATCACCAACTACAAAAGGGCAACATTTGAATTTCAGACTAAAGATGTGCATCTAGCTGATCAAATGTATCTGCATAGGAAAACTGGAGAAATGGTTTTCTCCACATTGGCACATGCTTCTACTACTACCTCCAAATTACAGGTATCTCTGAGCAATGTCCAAACACAACTGAAGTTAGAAAAAATATCATCCTTTGCCAAGGATAACAAGATTAAGACGTTGGAAGAACTGGTCCTCAAGATCGGATATGATCCCTCGAATGTGAAAGCAGTCAAGGAGATGCTCAAAAAGAAAAATGTCGATATAGCATCTCTGAGGAAACAATTGAAACTACCACCAACATAAAAATCACAGGCAAAGGAAATAGCAGAGACAAAAGGGGAAAAGGATGAGATGCTCAAGTTGATCTTGGAGTAGAATGCACAGTGGAAGGAAATGGAAGTGGAATTGGAAAAACTAGTGAAGGAGAAGGAGCATTCAAATCCCATGGAAGTCATTCCACTGAGTGTAGTTCCACTCACAGGAGTGAGCACAACGTCTGTAGCAGAAATTCCCTCGGCAACTCCACTGACAGCTCTGGAGAAAATAGTTGAACTAGCTAAATCCATGGAAGAGATGAATTTGCAAGAGACAGAGATTAGCAGACTTAAAAAGGAGATTGAGAACCTTCAGGAACTCAAATCTTCCTTTCAAGCCAGCTACTCCAAGGAGAAACAAACTTCAGACAAGCTTGAACAGGAATTGCAACAGCTTCAAAAGAAAACAGTGGCGGGCAAAACACTTGTTGAGGTCAAAGAAAGTGTCTGGATGGATATCACCAAGTCCATGAATGAAATATGGTTGATGATATAAATCATGTTCGAGCAAAAAGAGTTGGTGCAAAGAAGTCAGCAACCTATCAAAAATATAAGAGCATAACTGGGAGAGATACCCACAGAAGCTGCTGAGATCATCAAATTTTTGAATTCCAAAACCAGAGAGGAGCTAGAGGATTTGAAGATTGAAGATAGGACAGAGACCATCCTTGAGGTCAAGAGGGTCCTGACCAAGAGAGGACTGATGCTACAGCTGGAAGAAAAGGTCCAGACCATGGACATAGGAGTGCAAAGATTTTTCAACAAGATCGAAGCTCTGCAGAAGAAAGGCCTTCCTGGTTTGAGAGTTATAAATGACAAGTTAATGACACTTGCCGATTACAAAAAGAAACTAGCCATTGTGGCTAAGGATAGCTCAAAATTATCAGGAATACAAGGAAGTATCATAGGAAAGGCATTCTTAGATTCTTTACAGTTAGACATCAGTATACAACATGAGATCCGGTACATCTTCATCATCAAGCAAACTTTTTCCAATTACACAGAGATGGATGAAGTATACCAAATATTACTCAAAGTCAGTGTTCCCAGTAACCTTTGATGAGAGGATTTATGCAGTCTGATCGAGTAAGAGATGAGGTGTCCAAGCCTAGTCAGCTATCCAGTTAGACGAGGTCGTGTAGAGGCCTCACCAATGGTTCACCCCAGAAATCAACATGAAGTTTCAACACATCATCAAGCAGTTTCCTAAATGTTTGTATCTTGTTAAGGTAGTTAGCTAAATTTAGATTTGCCACATCCTAATCTTTAATGACAGGGTCGTATGTAATTTTAATTATAAATACTTCAAACTTTGAAGTACTGAGGGTTGATCTTTACGCCCTGCAAGCTACAAAGACTGTAATTTTTATCAAGAGATCTTCCAGTAATATAAAGAGACGTTTCACAGGATTCTCGCGTGTTATTCATTGGTGATGTTTTCTCTTCTATGTTGAATGTTCTTCTAACTTAGTTGTCATATTGTTTTCCAATCTAATCTTTTAAAAGTAATGCATGTTGCAAGATTTATCTTTGTATACCCTGTTTTCTGACTTTGAAAGGTTTTAATGTTTATCTTTTGATATTGCAGTAAGGAAATTCTTAAATGATTATTTACTTTAATTGATATTCTCATCTCTTCTGCTATTCATCACTTTAATGCTAAAGAATCCAACGAATGCATTATCTTTCTCTGTGAGAGAATCTTTTGTTTCTGGTTTAGATTTCTATCTTTATAATACAGACCCCATAGCCCAATGGATACGTAAAGCCCCTTTAGCCAACTTAATAAAAACAACAAACCAGTCAATCTTATTTTATATAATTAGCCTAATATCTTAAAGTTAAAATAGAGCTAAATCATATAGAGAGATCCCTCTCTGAAACTGGTAGGGCTAGATTCCAGTTTCAAAGTGGTTGGATAAAGTTACCTCTTGTAAATTTCTTCTACCTTGACAACCTCTGGGAATTTACAGAGCGTTAACATAGTGGCGACCATACTGGGGAACTGAACAAACTTTCAACCCCACGTTTTCCTTTTCCCTAGAAGAAGACCTTGTTTCTGAACAAATTGTAAATCTGAGAAAGAAATAATGTTTAGAGGTTGTTAAAAGCTTGTGCATATTAATTTCAGACTCATAAAACTAAATATATATATATATATATATAAATTAAAAAAATCTGGCTCCTAAAAGAGTTTATACTCGATCTCACCTAGACCCAAAACCTGCAATAGCGACTGATAATCCAGAACAATTACTTAGAAAGAAGACCGTTGCAGAAGGTTCAGGGAGTCATAGTCTCCTTCACAAGTCCTTTTCTCTCCCAAAAGATCTCGTTGCCCTTCAATATATCGACTTTGACACCATTTTCGAACAAAGCCTGTTTAGAACGAAATCTGATAGCTTTGTAACTGAAATTGTTTTAGACCCAAAAATCCTACAACCCCAGACCCCTGAAATATTATCGTCCACTACAAAACCTCAAACCGCTCACTCCGTGCCAACAAGCCCCTCCTCCTCCTCCTCGTCTTCTGTCACCGCCCCACCTATCATCCAGGTTGTTGTCCCGCCTCCTCCACCTATCATGGCAGCCAGATATGCTCCCTTGGTGTTGCTTGCACCTCTACATGCTATGCCCCGGGATTATCAAACGAGACTTCCACAGTTCGATGGAATAGGGCCCTTGAACGCACAATAACACGTTGATAAAATGAATGACTATTTTGATCTGTAGGAAGTAGATGAAGTTGACGTTCAAATGAGATTGTTTGCGTAGATTTTGACCGGTGACGTTAAGAAATGGTACAAAGTTTTACGTGTTGCCTCAGTGCTCGACCTTACAACATTTCAAAGAAGTTTTCTAGACATATGGGAGGTAAAGAAAAATCCTCTCCAAATCTTGTCAGAATACGAAAACATCAGAAGGAATCAAGGTGAGACAGTTCAAGATTACTGCACCCGCTTCAATAATCTGTACAATGCAATTCCAGCCGATATTAAACCCCCACAAGGTTTAGCACTGATAAAATTCCCTGATGGTTTCGATGTTGATATGTCATATCAATTAAGAGAAAGAAACTCCACCACCCTGGAAGACATGCAGAAAAGCGCAATAAGTGTGGAGGCCAACCTGTTGGCTAAAAGGGCACAACAGAGGACCGAAAGGAGAGTCACGATTAAAGAAGAATCTTCCACATCTTCTTCTGATGTCAAATTGGATTCCTTAGCTAGAGAAATGGAAAGGATTATGGAGAGACTTACTGTATCCGAAAGAAATCCTCCTAGAGAAAATCAACCCGCTCCACAAATTCGAAATCCTAACTTCAGAAGAAATCCTCCTCAAATCAGGCAGAGATATCCCAGGGATCAAAGAGAACAGAGGGGTCTTGATCAACAAATGAGACCACCCCTACAGGAAATTTATGTCGATGAAGGAGAAGAGGTAATTGAATAATTGGAGGACACTCACATAAACCTCATGGGCATTCACGATAATGAAGTTATTTTCCTCACTCAGGAAGAGCAAGAACTTTTCCTTCTTTCTCAAACGCAGGTGAGCGAAGAAGCTGAAGATATTGAACAACGAGCATTTGAAAATTCCATTATGGAGGTACACAGGCAATGCAATTGGCGAATTAAGAAGACGGATGAAAATTCCCCAAAAAAGGTAACCGAAACGAAGAAAGTGGTCAAAATCAAGAAATCCCCTGAGCCTTCTACCAAAAATATCCCTGAGAAAGGTAATGTTGAAGCTCCAGCAAAAAGAAACCTTACCATTTTACAAAGATCAACGCAGACTAAGGTTTCATCAACCAACCCACCAAATACTTCTGCCCAGAAGACTATGGTGGACAAATCTGAATTGTTTAGCCAAAGCAGAGCACCTACACCTTTCAGCCTTGAAGGGGAATTATCCAAAGTAAAAATTCCCATTCCCCTTTCTGAGTTGATGAGTAAGGACACTTACCGATCGCAGGTGATCAAAGTGCTTAGCATTGAACCTGATATAGGAATGAAAGCCTTAACTATTGGATCGGTGAATCATTCGGACATGGTAAATCTTACTGATGATCAACCTGAGCTCCTTTTTGGTCCTGAAGTTGATGGTCAGACTGACATTGGTGTTATCGCTCCTTTTTACATCAGCCTTAATATACATGACCTGATTCTGCACAATGTTGTGTTAGATTCAGGTGCTTCCCATAACCTGATGCCCAAAGCAGTGATGGAAAAATTGGGACTTGAGGTCACCAGACCTTACAAATACTTACACTCTTTTGACTCCAACAAATTCAGATGCATCGGTTTGATCAAGGACTTATGTATCACTCTGGTTTAGATTCCAGCAAAAATCATGGTTATGGATGTTGTGGTCGTGAACATTCCCCCAAAATATGGTATGTTGCTATCCAGGTCTTGGGGAGCTAAGTTGAAAGGTACTTTGCAGTTGGATATGTCATATGCCACCATCCCAGTATTTGGACAAAAGAGAAGACTGTACAGAGAGACGCTGATGAAATATATGGTCAGCAGCCAAGAAAATCCACATAACTATCCTCTGTACTCTGCATATTCTGACCTCGATTCCTTTATCCTATATAACAATAGCGATACGGGAGAGCAAATCGCTCAGCAGGAAGAAGATACACTTGATCCGAAAGAAGGCCAAGAAATCGCTGAGGCAGAAAGAAAGAAAAACGTGATAAGTGAAGAATTGCCAGCAGATTTCTGGAGCATGGACTTCGATGGAGATGTAAGCAAAGAAGGAGCTGGAGCAGGAGTTTGGTTGCACAATCACAAATCCAGGTATTTGGAAAACCATTCTTACAAATTTAATTTTCAATGCACTAACAACATAGCCGAGTACGAAGCTTTGATGCTCGGTCTGAAACTACTAAACAAGATTGGTGCCAAACAAATCATGGTAAGAGGGGACTTTGAATTAATTATCAAACAAATTAAAGGTGAGTACGCAGCAAAACACCCCAGGCTTAGAGCTTATAGAAATGTTGTTTTGGATGCCCTTAAATGTTTCACTGAAGTTGATTTACAGGTGATGCCCAGGGGACATAATATTTTAGCAGATGGTTTAGCCACGTTAGCAGCTACATGCAAGATACCTTTTCGTTCCACTCGCCCATACACGGTGGAGGTGAAGTGCAGACCGAATGTCCCAGACAACATCAGATACTCGCAGGTATTTGGGAACAATGATCAAATTGAAGATTTTCTACACTGTAAAAATGATTTCGAGTGTACAAACATAGACTTAGAAAATGATGATGAAAATGTGAATAAATCCATTTTTGGAAATGACAGTGTAAATAAAGTAGATTCAGAAGAGTTAGGTGAAGATGAGATAGAGTCTGATGTTTTGCATTTAAAGAGTAATGTTTTGCCTAGGGGTTTAGTTCTGTTAGAAGACTTATTTGATTTTAATGATGTAGCCAGTGGGAAAGAGGTTAAAGACGTTAACATAGGGACATAAGAGAAACCCAGGATAGTCAAACTTTCTAAATCCTTACCTCCTCGGCAAAAACTCAAATACATTGAACTTTTCAAGGAATATGCGGACGTGTTTGCTTGGCGTTATGGAGATTTAAAATCTTATGACACAAGCATCATACAACATAGGATCCCGATAAAAGTCGATCAAAAACCTTTCAGACAGAAGCTTAGGAGAATCAATCCCAAGTTACTTCCCCTGATAAAAAAAGAAATCAAAAAGATGTATGATGCTAAAATCATAGTTCCCTTACGATTTTCCAAATGGGTTTCAAATCTGGTCCCAACCCGAAAGAAATCTGGGGAAATCAGGCCTTACATTGATTTTCAAAACCTGAACAAGGTTTCCCTAAAAGAAAACTACCCATTGCAAAAAATGGACCACATATTACAAAAGGTAGTTGGATCCAGCCGAATCTCCTTACTGGATGGTTTCTCAGGCTATAACCAGGTTCTCGTTCACCCAGATGACCAAGAGAAAACAACCTTCACAACACCTTGGGGCACCTTCATGTACGTGAAAATGCCTTTNTTACAAAAGGTAGTTGGATCCAGCCGAATCTCCTTACTGGATGGTTTCTCAGGCTATAACCAGGTTCTCGTTCACCCAGATGACCAAGAGAAAACAACCTTCACAACACCTTGGGGCACCTTCATGTACGTGAAAATGCCTTTTAGGTTGATGAACATTGGGGCCACCTTCCAAAGAGAGATGGACATCGCTTTTGTGGAATAAATTGGAAAAATTATTTTCATTTATCTGGACGACATAACTGTGTATTCCCAATCCGATGACGAGCACTTAAGACATCTCAGACGAGTATTTGAGAAATGCAGGAAATTTGGGATTTCTCTGAATCCTAAGAAAAGCCTTTTCGGATTAGAGGAAGGTAAATTGTTGGGGCACATAATCTCTAAGGACAGAATTAAGATAGATCCCAGCAGAATAGAAGCCATTCAGAAACTGGAACACCCAAGGAATATCAAAGAGTTACAGTCTTTCATTGGAAAAATAAATTTTCTGAGAAGATTCATACCTAACCTGGCCGAGCTTCTCAGGAACATCACAAACATGTTAAAAAATGACACAAAAATAAAATGGGACATTGAATCTAAGCAGTCTTTTGAACAAGTTAAACATGCACTCACACAGGCTCCAGTCTTGATCAGTCCTGATTTCACCAAAGATTTTTACCTTTTTTCCTTTCGCTTCTAAACATACCATTGTTGCAGTATTACTACAGAAAAACAGCGAAGGGTATGAACAGCCCATAGCCTTTTTTAGCAAAGAATTAAGAGATGCTACTTTGAATTATAAAACAATGGAGAAACAAGCTTTTGCCCTGGTAAAAGCCATAAAGGATTTTAGAGTATATATTCTCCATTCCCACACCATCGCATATGTTCTTAACGCAGTATTAAAAGACATTTTAACTTAGGACAATCTAGATGGCCGAAGAGGAAAATGGATTTCTATCATTCTAGAGTATGACATAGAGATTAAGCCTACTAAACTGATTAAAGGTCAAGGTCTAGCAAATTTAGTGGTTGAATACAATTTCCATGCTCTTGATATAAATTTCTTAGCTGCAGTAGATGAACAGGGAGAGCAGGTGACTCCAAGCATGAAAGAGGTATTTCTGAACTCTCCATGGTACGCAGACCTGATATTTTTTTTGCATAACTTACAAGCTCCCCATTGGTCTGACCAAAACTAAAGCTAGGTTTTTGAAATTGAAAGCATTAAAATTTTGCATTCTAGAAGGCAATCTATATTGGAAGGATCTTGGAGGTATTTTGTTGAATTGTCTGTTAAAAGATGAAGCTGACAAAGTATTGTAGGATTTTCATGCAGGAGACTATGGTGGTCATCTGAGATGGAAGACCACATCTAATAAAATTATTAGACCTGGGTTCTATTGGCCTACACTGTTCACTGATGTGCATCAGAAAGTGACTTTGTGTCATAAATGTCAGGTTTTTGAGGGTAAAAAGAAGCTCCTTCCTTTGCCCCTGAACCAATCTCTGTTGAAGCTCATTTCTTGCAATGGGGATTAGACTTCATCGAAGAAATACATCCTCCTTCTTCGGGCCAACACAGGTGGATTCTTACTGCTACTGACTATTTCACAAAATGGATCGAAGTTGTACCAAGCAGGAAAGCTAATGATTTTGTCATTATTAAATTTCTTGAAAATAATATCTTGTCTCGTTTTGGATGTCCTAGAAAGATTATAACTGACAATGTAGCTACTTTCTGATCTAAGAAACTCATAGACTTTTGCAACCAGTATCATATTGGTTTGGGTTATTCCACAACTTATTACCCTCGAGGAAATGGGCTAGCGGAGTCATCCAATAAGACCCTGGTGAACATTATTAAGAAGACTTTGCAAGAAAACAAAAAGTCATGGCATAACAAGCTGGTTTTCGCACTATGGGCCGACAGACTGACCACCAAGAAGTCAATTGGTATGTCACCATATTAGCTGGTCTATGGAACTGAAGCAGTTTTTCCCACTTCCTTAGGAGTTCATGTCATGAAATTACTGCAAAAGATGCAAGTCGAGCCGAACGACTCCCAAAGAAGGATAAACCAGATGATCCACTTGCAACAATCCAGAGAAGAAGTATACAACAAAACTCAGGTTGTCCAAAAAAGCATTAAGAAGATCTTTAACAAAAGAACTAAAGAAGATGACTTTGAGCTAGGTGAGTTGGTTCTGAGATGGGATGCCCGAAATGAGGATAAGGGGAAGCATGGAAAATTCGACAGTCTATGGAAGGGACCTTACATGATTCAAGCATTCAGAGGAAATAATGCCTTCTTGCTCAACAACAACGATGGGACAAATCTACCAGGAGGACCTGTAAATGGCAGAATGGTGAAGCATTATTCACCTCCTTAGTAGGGACCTGCAGTCACACTTACCATTGTAGAAACCATTTTCATTTTTCTTACAAGTTTTTGAGTGAATAACTTTGATCAGATGGTTGAAGCCCGCAAAGAAGGCCCTAAGACACTGAACATTGTCTTCAAATTTTCAAGTATAAAACCAATCAAGCAACAAAGACAACTATGGAGAAAGTTTTTCAGAATATCAGGAGACAGGATTCTTGGCACTTCACAAGGAGAGTACCATACCCAGGTGGAGCCATTGTTATAAACCTATAATTTATAGGATCAACTGGTGACTAAAATGTTATCTCTTTAAGTGTTTTTGTTTGTCAAATGATTTTCCATTCTGCAAATAATTTGAGAAAAAGAAAAGAAAAGAAAAAGAAAAAGAATAAAGAGGGCATAAAAGAAATTCAACAGAGCCCCATGCAATAACAATGATTTGGTCCATACCGTTCAAGCATGGCCAAGTTCTTTTAAATTTATGTTGATAGGAGTAGTGAATAATCTTGGCTAAACTGTTTAATCTTAGCCATGTGATTTAGGTTAGCTAGTGAATAAATTTGACCAAACTGCCTAATCTTGGTCAGATAACCCCAGGATAGAGTAATTTCTTAGTCCAACAATTTAATCTGGGCTAATTGTCATAGGAAATTAGGTTAGAGCATATGGTAGTTTGCTTTATCTCAATAAAACAAGCATGATGATCATTGGTGAACCATATCCTTGAGTTTTAAAGGCTTAATGTTTAACCCCCCATGGTGATAAAGATAGGGAAAGCTTGGGCAAACCCATAAAACACACTTATCCTGAGTTTCCTAGCAAATATGATTTTGCGCTCACCAAATAAAGACCGTGCATAGATGAACGTCTTGAGAGCGGGCGCCCAGATCTACAATTGACAAGTCTTTTTGGACCCCACCCCCCCCCCCCGGACCGTTCTACCTTTAACGGTGGGGGGGAGGGGGTCCAGAATCGGAGATAATGAAGGAACACATCTAAACGGCTGAGGCGCCAGCGCTTTCATCAATGGGTGAGATTGAATTGCCGGACCCCCTCGACCGTTCTGCTTTTAATGGTGGGGAGGGGGTCTGGAATGTTGTTTAAATAGCGCACACAGATCTATGATCCAAGAGAAGGCACGCTGATGGATGGTAAATATTATTTTTTGGACCCCCCCCGACCATTCTATTTTTAACGAAGGGGGGGGTCCGAAATGGATTGTTTTCTAGCGGGCCCCTTATCTCTATGTGGCAGGAATCCATTGGTTCTGGAGCCCACCGCCTCCCACGATCTGACATACCCTATCACCCCATGACATCATTTTCCACGTTCTCCCCTAAATATCATATCTCATTACTCTGTCAGTCCTCTCACCCTGTTACAAGTCCCTTCACCATGATCAAGTCCCAATCAATACCTGCCATGTCACCGAGACGTATTCTTCAGTCATTGTCACCTGCCATCTCACGCTCTAAACGACCCGTTGGCAATTTATTACTGGCTAACTTATCCGTTAATCTATTGACCCGTCTCTCGCGCCCAACATGTATCTGTTTTCTCAAAACTACCTTCACCCTTCATTCCCTCATCATTTACCCTGTCGCCGCACCAGAAATTTTTTCCCTGTTTTCCTCTCTGTTACAGTCAGTCTCCCAAAGCCACAGTCATCTCCACTAACCATTTTGTTTTTCTTGCGGGTATTGTTACAGTGATGGCGCCAAAATCAAAGAAAATAGAGGCTGAGGAAAATCCTCTCCTCCCGCCTCCTATCGACCTCGACAGGATCCCTCTGGCCAACAAAGACCATTTAATCATAGACACCGGATGCGAGTTCGACTTCGCAGATTTATAGTCATGGCTAAAGGACGTTTTCTTGGACCAAAGTGACAAAATCGAGCTTAGGGAGTCAAACCTTCCCCTGTATCTTTTTCCCCAAGTTCATCATTTCCCCGAATTCGCCCTCAAATGCCAGGCTCATTACCTCCCCAACCAGAGAGTCATAGTTTCTTCATCTGGAGAAACTTTGTTCTTCATTACACCAAAAACCATTGATTAGATGATGCAGATACCCAGAGCTGAATCTGCCTCACCTTTCAACCTATAAATCATCACAGAACTTTACCAGAAATTATCATTCCCCCAAAGAGCTCAGATTTTTGAACTTTTCCTCCCATAGGCCGCTCAGCTACCCACTACGAATCCCCCGTATCCTTCATCCATGTTCTCAGTGAAGGGAAACTAGGTCATCTCGTCGCTCTGCGCCTTGCTTGGGTATTTTTTGGATCAATGGGTGGATGAACCCATATTGGGTTTTCTGTCCATTTCCTCCACAGATGAGAGACCCACCACTCAGTTCGACTACAACACCTTCCTGGCGGACAACATTCATGAGAAATTCTCAAATTTCACCACAGAAGGCATGTTCCAGTATTCTTCAATACTGGCTTACATGTTCATATTCTTTCAAGTGGACAAATTCTCCTTTTTGATGCAGAAGATGGATAAGGATGGGAGGCCACAGGCGGTGACAGTGTGGACTTCGCTGCTCAGACACAACTCTACAGAATTCAGCTTCAAACAATTTATCGAGCAGTTCTACCATCCCGTGGTGAGCATGCTCAGTGGCAGACCTGAGTTGAGAATAACTGAGGAAATTCAAAGGATCTTACACCTTTCAGACCTTGCAAAAATGGGAGATTGGTACCTGTACCAGGACCACACAGAGATCAGAGTGTATGGGTGTGAATTGGCTCCATACAAGTTGCCCAAGTATCTTCCCATGAGGATATTTTCCCTGGAGTACATAAGGCAGATGATCAACTCAGACGACATACATTTTGTGTCTCTGAAAAAGAAGCAACAACTTAGGATCAAAGGGAAATTAGGATAATTCATCTGGAATAGCCGAGGCACTGGGGAGGAAGCAAATAGACTGTTAAAGGAGATGAAGATTTATGTTAGCTTCATATGGCATTATGACCCCTGCGAGATAATTTCATAGACGAGTATTAAAAATAAGAATATCCCATATGTTTATACATCCAAGCCTGAGATAGAGAAGTTCGCTAACCAGACGAAATGGGAACCAAACACTTTGGTTGAGACAGAACAACAGGACCTTTCAGTCACTATCTCACAGACAACTACACCACAGGTTCCCAAGGAGAAAAGGCCCAAGAATGACACTTCACCTTCCATCACTAAAGTATCATCTGAAGAGTTCCAATTACACACCAAGAGGCCAAAAACCAATCAGACACCTGACACGGCTGGTGAAAAGGGGATTCAATCCACTACAACTATGGAGGTTGATCGGTCGCTCCTTAGTACAAGAAGCAAACAAATCATGACTACAGTGTTTCCCAAGAAGCCTACAGATACTCCACCAGTCAACCAGCTGATAAAAACAGGACCAAAATTGAGTATTTTTTAGAAGTATGATCTGATCAAAAAGAAAAATCAGACGCTGACCAGCAGCACGTATACTCAGTTCTGGAAGCAAACATCAACTACACAACACAGACTGTTGTCTGCATTCGACATTGAGAAGGGTAGAATGCACATGGCGTTTCTGCAAGCATAGGTGCCAGACCCGAAAGTAATCACTGACTACAAAAGGGAAACATTCAAATTTCAGACTAATGATGTGCATCCAACTGATCAAATGGATCTGCACAGGCAAACTGGAGAAATGGTTTTCTCCACATTGGCACATGCTTCTACTGCTGCCTCCAAGTTACAGGTATCTCTAAGCAATGTCCAGACGCAACTGAAGTTAGAAAAAATATCATCCTTTGCCAAGGATAACAAGATTAAGACGTTGGAAGAACTGGTCCTCAATATTGGATATGATCCCTCGAATGTGAAAGCAGTCGAGGAGATGCTCAAAAAAAAAATGTCAATATAGCATCTCTGAGGAAACGGTTGAAACTGCCACCAACAAAAGATTCACAGGCAAAGGAAATAGCGGAGATAGAAGGGGAAAAGGATGAGATGCTCAAGTTGATCATGGAGCAGAATGCACAGTTGAAGGAAATGGAAGCGGAATTGGAAAAAATAGTGAAGGAGAAGGAGCAGTCAAAGCCCATGGAATTCATTCCACTGAGTGCAGTTCCACTCATAGGAGTGAGCACAACATCTGTAGAAGAAATTTCCTCGGCAACTCCACTGACAGCTCTGGAGAAAACAGTTGAACTGTCTAAATCGATGGAAGAGATGAATTTGCAAGAGACGGAGATTAGCAGACTTAAAAAGGAGATTGAGAACTTTCAGGAACTCAAATATTCCTTTCAAACCAACTACTCCAAGGAGAGACAAACTTCAGACAAGCTTAAACAGGAATTGCAATAGCTTCAAAAGAAAAGAGTGGCGGGAAAAACACTTGCTGATGTCAAAGAAAGTGTTTGGATGGATATCACCAAGTCCATGAATGACATATGGTCGATGATACAAATCATGTTCGAGCAAAACAAGTTGGTGCAAAGAAGTCAGCAGGATATCGAAAAGATAAGAGAAGAACTGGGAGAGATGCCCACAGAAGCTGTTGAGATCATCAAATTTCTGAATTCCAAAACCAGAGAGGAGCTAGAGGATTGGAAGATTGAAGATATGACAGAGACCATCCTTGAGGTCAAGAGGGTCCTGACCAAGAGAGGACTGATGCTATAGCTGTAAGAAAAGGTCCAGACCATGGACGTAGGAGTGCAAAGATTTTTCAGCAAGATCGAAGCTCTGCAGAAGAAAGGCCTTCCTGGTTTGAGAGTTATAAATGACAAGTTAATGACTCTTTCCAATTACAAAAAAAAACTAGCCAATGTGGATAAGGATAGCTCAAAATTCTCAGGAATACAAGGCAGTATCACGGGAAAGGCATTCTTAGATGCTTTACAGTTAGACATCAATATACAACATGAGATTCGGTACATCTTCATCATCAAGCCAACTTTTTCCAAGTACACGGAGATGGATGAAGTATAATGAAGATTACTCAAAGTCAGCATTCCCAGTAACCTTCGATGGGAGGAGTTATGCAGTCTGATCGAGTAAACGATGAGGTGTCCAAGCCTAGTCAGCTATCCAGTCAGACGAGGTCGTGCAGAGGCCTCACCAACAGTTCACCCCAGAAATCAACATGAATTTTCAACACATCATCAAGCAGTTTCCTAAATTTTTGTATCTTGTTAAGTTAGTTAGCTAAATTTAGATTTGTCGTGTCTTGATCTTTAATGACAGGGTCGTATGTAATTTTAATTATAAATAGTTCAAACTTTGAAGTACTGAGGGTTGATCTTTACGCCCTGCAAGCTACAAAGACTGTAATTTTTATCAAGGGATCTTCCAGTAATATAAAGAGATGTTTCATAGGATTCTCGTGTGTTATTCATTGGTGATGTTTTCTCTTCTATGTTGAATGTTCTTATAACTCAGTTGTCATATTGTTTTTCAATCTAATATTTTAAAAGTAACACATGTTGCGGGATTTATCTTTGTATACCCTGTTTTCCGACTTTGAAAGGTTTTAATGTTTATCTTATGATATTACAGTAAGGAAATTCTTAAATGCTTCTTTACTTTAATTGATATTCTCATCTCTTTTGCTATTCATCACTTTAATGCTAAAGAATCCAACAAATGCATTATCTTGCCCTGTGAGAGAATCTTTTGTTTTTGGTTTATATTTCTATCTTTATAATACAGACCCCATAGCCCAATGGATGCGTAAAGCCCCTTCAACCAACTTAAAAAAAACAACAAACCAATCAATCTTATTTTATACAACTAGCCTAATATCTTAAAGTTAAAACAGAGTTAAATCATACAGAGAGATCCCTCTCTGAAACTGGTAGGGTTAGATTCCAGTTTCGAAGTGGTTGGATAAAGTTACCTCTTGTAAATTTATTCTACCCTAACAACCTATGGGAATTTACAGAGCGTTAACATCTTCTTTGTCTTCCTTATTGTCTTCCAATGCTTGAATGCATATACAATTCCCCACCACGATCTCAATCTCCTTCACCGACCCTTCCTTGACATCCAACTCAACTAAAATTTTGTCTACAATGCACATATGGGATGTTTTGAATTGCTCAACCATGTCGCCTATGGTCTTGAAGGCTTTGAAAAACCATAGTTCCAATGCCAATATGGGCATTTAAACCCATATGTAGTGTTTGGTAACCCTTTCCATTCTTGGATCAAGTTTTGACATCCATTTTTTCAAGATCATTGAGGTTGTACCACAATACCATTTCGACAATAAACTAGAATGGTGTCCACTTTGAATTGACAATTGAAAACTAACCAACATTTTACTAATGTGTGGAAACCATGTGAGTATCCTAACATTTGGGTCCAAGATCTCTCTATCCGACCGAATAGGTTTTTCTTCAATATGAACCTTCCATAGGAACGACTTGTCAGGGTTCTACTTATCATTCCCACAACCTACTCCATTGTGACATCCACCCCAAGGACCAATTGAGGCTTTCCTTTTAGCAACTTAATGCACTTCCTTCCCTTCCTTCCAGCTTTCAACTCCTGAGTCCTTACCTCTGTTTCCTCCTTCACTAGTTATCGCTTCTCACCCTCTCCTAGACTCTAGACAACTTTAGGGGACTTCTCGGCTTGATTGATTATCCTCCTTTGAGCCATCAAATTCCCCCAATTCCTTTGTGTGAGTGCATTGTAACTCCTCTATTGAGACTTGAACAAAGTGTTTTACACTGAAAGGGGAAAAAGTTTCACTACCCATCTCAAGACCTTACCCCTAGGTTTGTCATCTAAATAATTAGCTAACATTTTAAAGAGTTGTTAGTGATTGCTTGTCTTTCCTTGTTGACAATGCCATTTTCTAGGCTTGTCTTTATGCCATAGTTTTCGTGTTGAGATATATCCTACAAATCACTCAAGGTTTTGAAAGTTTGAAAGAGGTATGCTTAAATTTAGCTGAAGGAGGCTCCCCCATCACCATTTTGGAGATGTCTTAGTGTCTTCACCTTCACTACCAGCCTTAAATGCTCCATTAACAAAAATAGTAGTTAATTTTATAGGATCTATATAGACATGCTTCTCTTCCTCTATTCTTGAGATTTACAGAACCCTCAACCTCTAGGATTCTTCCTCCTCCATCTTCCATTTCACCCACTAAAAACTCATGTTATATGTATCAACTCAATTTTTGGATGGCTAAAATGTCTCAAGTGATGTGCCATGTGGATACAACAATCTGGACAACCAAGGCTATGGAAAAACACAACAGCTCTGAGACAAAGTCTTCACTCAACACTTAGACCTCATCCTCTTCAAACCATCCTTGTTTTTCTCATCTCAAATTACAACAATATCAATGACACAAAAGCTAATATTATTTATCATTAATTGGACAATTTGTATCCTAGCATCTAGGTCCAAGATCTCTCTATCCAACCGAATATGTTTTTCTTCAAGATGAACCTTCCATATAAATGACCCATTAGGGTTCTACTTATCATTCTCATAACCTACTCCATTGTGATATCCAACCCAAGTACCAATTGAGGCTTTCCTTTTAGCAGATTAATGCATTTCTTTCCCTTCCTTCCATCTTTCAACTCTTGAGTCCTTACCACTCTTTCCTCCTTCACTAGTTACCGATTATCACCCTCTCCTAGACTCCAGATAGCTTCAGGGGACCTCTGGGATTGATTATATTCCTCTGAACCATAAAATTCCCCCACTGCCTTTGTGTGACTGCATTGTAACTCCTCTATCAAGGCTTGAACAAAATGTTATACACTGAAAGGGGTGATTTATCAAACCTGGGGAAAAAAAACAAAATCAAATCAACACTAAAGAATGCTTGTAAAAATAATCAGACCTAGAAAATCGTTGAATCTCTAGGGAAAAATCAGCAACAAGAGACACACTATGCACACAACAAACTCTTGCATAGATCCCGTAAACATAAACTAATTACATGTTGGAAATTTAAGACATACCTGGGAATCTGAAAACCATAAATGGAAATCAACCCCCAGTCCACAAAATATTCTTTTATAGTGATGAAAATCCTTGCTTTCCCCTCTTAAAATTGTTGGAAG
>SNQJ01S0009802.1:22383-38268 GCA_010110895.2 Picea sitchensis
CAGTCTTTAGTTCAAATTTTCATCCAACAAGGTAGTGTCTCCAAACCTTCAAGGCATATACGATGGCTAATAACTCCAAATCATGTGTCGTGTAGTTCTCCTCTTGCCTTCTTAGTTTCCTCAAAATGAAAGCAATCACTCGTCTGTCTTGCATCAAGACTCCGCCTAAATCTTCCTTGGATGTGTCAGTGCATACCAAGAAGTCTGCATCCATGTCAGGGACCTTTAGTATCGGTGCAGTTGTCAACAACTCCTTAAGCCTCCAAGATGCATCCGCGCATTTCTCGGTCCAAACAAACTTCTTGTTTTTCTTCTGCAATTTCGTGATCAGATTTGCTATCTTCGAAAATCCCTCGACAAACCGTCGATAGTATCCTACGAAACCCATAAATCTATGCACTTCCGTGACATTCATTGGCATAGGCCATTCCATAATAGCCTCGACCTTGGCTGGATCCACGGTGATACCTTCACCGGAGATGACATGCCCTAAGTAGTGAATCCTCGATTGATAAAAAGAGAATTTGGACAATTTCCCATACAATTTGTGCTCTCGCAGACACTGTAGTACGAAGCGCAAGTGTTCGTCATGCTCCTCAGTTGTATGAGAGTAAATAAAGATATCGTCAATGAATACTTGGATGAACTTGTCCAAGTATTTGCGGAACACCCCATTCATCAAACTCATAAATACCCCTGGGGCGTTTTTCAGTCCAAATGGTAAAACAGTAAACTCGTAATGTCCAAATATCGTCTTAAAGGCGGTCTTAGGGATTTCATCCTCCTTAATCCGCAACTGGTGATACCCTGATCGCAAATAGATCTTAGAGAACACTGTTGCACCCTTCATTTGATCGAACATATCATCAATTCTCGGTAAGGGATACTGATTCTTGATCGTGGCCTTGTTTAGTTGACAGTAGTCTATGAAAATCCTCCATGATCCATCCTTCTTTCGTATGAAAATAACTGGTGCACCCCACAGTGACACACTAGGACATATCAGTCCCAGGTCCAACAACTCCTTCAGTTGAATTTTCAACTCTTGTAACTCCGGGTTCGACATCCGATAAGGCATTCTTGCTATCAGTTCAGTCCCCAGTTTTAGGTCTATGGTAAACTCCAACTCTCTCTCCGGCGACATCCCAGGTAAATCCTCCAGAAACATGTCCGAAAACTCTCTCACCACCGGAAGGTGTTCTAGACCTTCCGCTACTCCCTTCTCGTTTAACGCAAGGATCGCATAAAGATTGCACCCCTTGCACATATTCTTCCATAGCTGTAAGGAAGAAATGAACCTTAGGGAAACTCCCTGGTTCTAGCCTACAATCACATGCCTCTGTCCCTCATCATCGACCAAGCTCAACCATTTTGTCTTATAGTTGAGTATCGCCTCATGTGACTCCAACCAGTCCATACCAATCACAACATCATAAGATCCTAATATCGTGACGTACAGGTTGTCCCTCGTGACAAAATCTCCTAGGTTAAGGGCACAGCCTGTAACCTTTCCTCCAACCTTCTGTTTGGCTCCCGAAGCCATCTCTACGAAGCTAAACTTGTCCTGCTCGATTTCCTTTACCTTAATCCTTTTTAGCGCCACACCAGAAATGAAACTCTCAATAGCACCGGGATCTATCAAAACACTAAGGGTCTAGTCATCGACGGTACCTGTCATCTCAAGCACAGTCAACTGGTGCTCTTCCTGGTGGTTATTCACCGCTGCATGAATCCGATGGGCCTTGTCCATATCTCTGCATGAATCTGATGGGCCTTGCCCATATCTCCCACTGTAGTGGGTTCTCCTGATCCGGACACTCTGGTCCTCTCCATAGGACAATCGCGCTGGTAGTGTGGCTCCCCACACGTCCAACACCCCTTCTTTGGCCCAGTAGTTTTGGTACCCGAAGTAGAATATGACGACCCACCAACCTGGAACCCTGGTCTATTCTGCTGAACAGGCCTAAATTGTTGTTGCTGTGGGCGACGTTGTTGCTGATGCTATGGTCCCTGATAAGGTATCCACGGATGAGGCAGTGGTCATCGGGGTGTGGTGAAAGTGGATCCCCTCTGGAAGCCATGATATCCCGGTGTATGTCTCGCTAGTGTCTAGTGTTGTTGTGTCCCAGATGAAACCTGCCCTGCTAGTTTCGCTGGAGTCCTGGTTTGACCCCCACTAATAAGCTCCTCTTCTGCTATGAGGGCCTTTTGGATGACATTGTGCAACGTTTGAGGCATCAAAATCCTAACCTTTTCACACAGGTTGTCGTTAAGGCCAAACATGAACTTCTCGACCTTAAGTTTTTCCGTGTTATGGTGCGGAGCATACCAGAGTAGCTCCATAAAATGGGCCTCATACTCGGGCACCGTATGACCTCCCTGTCGTAAGGTGTTGAACTCATTGAGTTGACGCTCAATGAATTCCTCTGAAAGGTACCTCTCTCGGAACCGTTCCTCGAACAGTTCCCATGACACGTGTTCAACGACCATGTTCAGCTGCGGTAGAAGCGTCTTCCACCATAGAAGAGCGCTCCCCTTCAATTAAAAGACCGCCATGCGGACCTTCATGTTGGAGGTATAATCGTGAAGTGCGAAGCACATCGACATGCACTCCAACCTTGCCTTAGCGGCTATGCTGTCTGGGGCACCAAATATCTCGAGAAATTTGACCTTCTTGAGTTCACGGTGAATGCTACCAATAATGGTTGGTGCGCGTGGCGGAACCTTAGTGGGTGCCGGCGCCCTAGCCTCATCTCTATCCAAACAACTGATCAGTGCCTCGGACATGTGCTGAAAGGATCTGATCATTCTGATTACATCACCAACTGCTATCTTCTCCTGCTCGAGAACCTGCTCATCTCCCTGGGGGTTATACCCCTCAGGTGTGGATGCTACTGGAGGCATCACGCCTCCTCCCCTAGCACCCCATCGTCTGCCTCCAAGACGTCCTCTAACCATGATAACCTGCATGCACACAAGTCAACTCAATTAGCAACAATATAATAAAATCATAACAACGAAAGCCGTAGTGATCCCAAGTCGCTGGTTGAACCTGCTCTGATACCATATGTAACGACCTCCTCGTTACGCCGACAAACCTCTTATAACAAGTGCAATTTTTTTTTGTGTGTGTGCATGTGTACAAGGGTAACAAGACATTATACTCTGCACCGCCACATGACGATTCATCATGACGCATGCAACTGCAATATCAACATAAAGATCTAAGACACAAATCAACATCTTCCAGTAAAGAACAACAATCAACCGACCAAATAAAAAGACTGACTACCCACCCGTCCTACTCTGCAATGGTTAGGAACTCCAAGACACATAAGCAACGCTCAAGTCCAGGTTCCCATCGATTTTAACCATTTAAGGTCTCAGGGTTGGCGACTATTCTGAGGAACATGGAGGTGTCTACATCCCACCCTACACAAAGCCTCAATTATACTTTAATTCATTTGAAATAGTGAACTCACTAGATTTTGACCTAGTCACAACCTAGTTACCTTTAATGATTTGATGGAAATAAAAATAAAATTATTAAATTCTAACTAACTATGCAATATACGAGTGGAGTCCTAATCTATGATTCCTAGCCAAGATAGAGAAAAACACAATGGATATGAAATATATTGATATAAATGAAGTAATAACCATGAAATAGTTCAAAGTGTTAAACATACACAAATCTCATATAGCTTAATGTAAATCAAATATATCTCATCATTATAATAGAAAGCTATAACTTCATATCCATTTTTTGAAACCATTTTAAAGATCAAGTAACATAGCATTAATAGAACAAGATTAGTCCCAAGTATATTGACCCAATCTCACAAGAATTCAATAATGCATGAGAGCAAGAAAATTTTAAGCTACCGTAGATACACATAATCAGTTTCTCCAAAAGTGGCCAAGAGTTTTTTTTTTCATTAAAAATATGAAAAAAAATTCAAACAGTTAAGTTCCGAGAATCCTATTTTACATTGTCTATATTCATATTTACACATAAAAATAAAGTAACTGCAAGAAATTGGATTGATTCTTTTGCTAATTTCTTGAAATTTTGATTTTGATTAATTAATGATTGAACTTTGGCCTTGTCCTTGTCATTGAAGGCTTCCAAGCTTCAAACATGGCATTGATATAATTTTTTTGTAGAAATTGATGTTGATTGAGAGGACCTCAAAGAAAGGCAACATTCCTCTTCAACTTCTTAATATATTTTTCCACTTTCAACAAAGTGGATTTAAGTGTAAAACTATTCCTTGAAGGGACTTTCATGTATTCCTTCAACTATTTTATGGTAATTTTAGAAACAAAAGAAGAAAGTATCAATCACGAGAGATAGTATGATCTGATTCCTTTAGTAGTTGATCTCATTTGAAGAAGTCAGTCATAGAACCTAAGGTAGGTAAATTGCAATTTGATATTACTCTTTTAAACATGCCATATTTTAGTGGTTCCATCAATTTTAGAATCCATATTTTCACAAGATTATTGAGCCAAATTCTTCCAACAGTCTAAGCCACAATCAATATCAATGATCTCATCCTTGATCATGTAGGCAACCTATGGATCAAGACTACTCATTTATTCTTTTCATCTTGCAACATAATTGAACTGTAAATGAACCTATTCCTATTGACTCTTCTAGTAGAGAAGGCGTTTTTGAAGATACATCATGATGATGACCTAGTTATGGAATGTCTGTACCTTCTCAGAAAAATTACTCTGTTGAGTGTTTAGCTTGTCCTGAATTTTAGAAGAATAATTTATAAAACTAGTGGGGTCACATTGATTGGTCTTATAATAACTTACCTCATTTTCCAATTTAGAAATATTTTCTAACTGTTTCTTAAAGAGAAAGATCATAGATATATAACGTTTGGATAGAGATATATGTAACTTAAGACAACTAAATAAAGGTCAACTCTTACTGACAAGATGAATAACATCATATAAAACAGGATCAATACGAGATTCAAGCACCATGATAGTAGAACATCATCTTTATGAAAATTTACATGTCGAAACAACAACAACATCTAAAAGTTGATCATTTAAGAAGTGGAAGAGGGTTACATGATCAAAAACATAGTCAAGATGTAAAGGGAGGTAATAGGATTCTAGCTCAGGATGTCAAACATCAAAAGGCACAGTCATTTTTTCGTTTGACATGGAAAAGACATCATGTACAACAAGATCAAGACATGCAATATATAAAACGCCCACAGTCATATATAAATTCCCACAATCATATAAAAACACCCACATTAATATAAAAGCGCCCACTGTAATATATAATATGCCCACAGTGATATAAAACGCCCACAGTCATATATAAATGCCCACATTAATATAAAAATGCCCACTATAATATATAAACGCCCACAGTGATATTAAACGCCCACAGTAATATATAAAACGCCCACAGACATATATAAACACCCACAGTCATATAAAAACGCCCACTGTAATATATAAACGTCCATAGTGATATAAAACACCCACGGTAATATATAAACACCCACATCCATATAAAAATGCCCACATTAATATAAAAACGCCCACTTTAATACATAAAATCCCACAGTGATACAAACACAGTCATAAACGCAGGAAACGGTAGGTAAAACACAGGATTAAGTGGTCGAAATTTGTGTGGGTATCCTCCACAAAATTGCAGAGATATACAACAAAAAAAAAATGCAGAGGAGGGTTTTGAATCGAGGGGGTTTCTTCCACTGAAATGCATGGAAATGCTAACCGAAAAACACAGACAAAATAAACGTAAGGCACAACTGTAGATCGCATAGAACCAAGGAAGGTAGGAAACGTTGAGGTCATACAATCTCTTTTATCCAATACCGACATGCAACAAAAGAGTAAGAAGAAATATTTTTATAACTGTAACACCATTACAATCGCCAAGGAACATAAAGGAAAACTAATCAATCCGACGAGAACCCATGCAGATTTAAGCCAAGTAGTTTTCATCTCACAAGACAAGATAAAAACAAATGTTGATAACAATAAGAGAGGGCCAAGGTCCTAGTACCTTCTATCATGCAAAATGAAAAACATATTGTTTCCTGATCGCCTTCTCCGGGTGACGTCCACGTGCTCCGTGCCGCCCTCGCTCGCCGACCATCGAGACCTCACCGGTACCTCCCAGCCAACGCTACAGGTACTCTGCTTACCCCTTAGCCCCCCGAGCCGCAAAGGTTCCACACACTATCCAGATGGTACGTCTAGATCCCAACTCGCCTTGCAAGGCCGAGCTACCACTCCTATCCGAGCTGGGAAATCCCAACTCCTCACAAGTAAATCAGTCGAGTCACTAATCTGGCACCGTAAAGTTACGCTAACAGTCAATCCCCTTTCTTCCTTCTCTTCCCTTTCTTTTATATATTTTTAGAACTTCCATCTTTCCCTAAATCTAATTTAATTTAAGTTTTAATAAAAATCTACTAAAAACTCTCCTTTGTACAAGTGTCATCCATCCCCCACGTTTCTCCATTAACTATTTTTCTTAATTTTTTAAATTGTCTTATTTCGCTTACCCACCTAGAGTTGCTCCTAAATTTACTCCTAGGTGTTCCTAGATTCCCTCACAGGTTTAAATACTTTCCCTAAAATGAAGTTGCTAATTTAGTTCAATTTAGAAGGTTCTTAATTGCAGATTATTTACTAAGTTGACCTCTCTTTTTACAATAAGTTCCCCTCTTTCCCTTATTATGTTTCCTCCATTCCTTAGTTTCCTAATTTTTATTATTCCCCTTTTCCCCTTTTTATTAGAGCCAAAATGGCAGTTGCACAAATTAACCCCTTTTTCCTTTTATTAATAATTTAATATATTTTACACTTTCACAAGTTAATTAATTAAATTCTTCTTTACCCCCCCTTTTTTTTTCCACATATTTTATTTAAGTTCTTACTCTCTTCATTTTACCCAAAAAATCATGAAGTCCACAATTATTACTTAAGTGGTTTTTATTTTAAACTTTATTATTTTTTTTTATTTTTATTTTTTTAGAGAGATAATTTCTTACGGGTAGACAAAATTTTACCCCTAGCGAAGTTTTAGACTTAGGACTTAGATTCTGAACTAGGCGACATTTTAATTAGGGAATATGTTTTAAAATTTCTTAGTGAGATATTAGTCTTAGAGCCATCTAGGTTCGTTCCTTTAACATCATCAACGCGACGTGCCCTTCAGGATGCACTATGTGCTCCAAGGGTGCCACTCGCCTCTAGTGTTTCTGTTGCATTGCGTGCCCTTTAGGATGCATCACGTGCTCCAAGGGTGCTACTTGCCTCTAGTGTTTCTTTTGCGCGACGTGCCCTTCAGGATGCACCACGTGCTCCAAGGGTGCCACTCACCTCTAGTGTTTCTTTTGCGCGACATGTCCTTCAGGACACACCACGTGCTCCAAGGGTGCCACTCACCTCTTGACTGATTGGTAGACATCAATAACTCCTGGAGTCAACACTTCACCAGGTGAACTTGTGGGATACTAAGGGATTATAAGGAATAGGGCCCCACCCATATTTTTCTCCCCTTAGAATCATCACGAGCGACTATCAGAGTCTGCCCTCGCGACATCATGGGTCCTCTCGAACTAGGTAATCGTTAACCTACAGTTCGAGCCATGGCGGCAGTGCTAGTAGGATGTGGCAGGGCTGCTGTCCACACCTCTCCCTCAACCTCTCTGGTAGTCGCGTATGGCCCCTTTAATCCATATGTGAGTCTGGTTGACAAGCTTTCGTCAGCTTGCATCATCAACAATCATGTCAGACATGTCCACATCATATCATCTAATCAAAGGTACTAAAATCATAGTAAAACAATCAAACCCCAATAGCACACTCCCTGACTCGATCCGGAGTCCAAGGGGTTCTGTCGATGCCTCTGCATCCTCAAGGTCCATAACCCTGCATACTCAGTAAAACCGAGTCAATAGAACATGTCTATGTCAATGTAGTAAACATCATATCATCTATCATAACACATCATAATCAAGGACAAATGTTTTAATATCATAATAGTCTGGATCACTTGCGAGCAAGTGTCCTCGAAGAATAAGTTTTCTCAGTGCGCCAGAGTGGGATGTTACAAAAGCAGAGGAAGAGGACATTTTCTACAAGTTTGTGCTCAAAGAAAAAGTAGAGAAAACAATTTTTCAGACATGAGAAATTTTCAAAGCAAAGGAAACAATCAAAGAAGAGGTTATTTTCAAGGTAGAGGAAACAGTCAAGGCAGATGGTATTTTCAAGGAAGATGAAATAGTCAAGGCATAGGCTATTTTCAAGGCAATAGTCAAGGTAGTGGAAAAACTCCAAACAAAGGTCAAAACAAAGGCAGAGGACAAAATCTAGGCAGAGGAAGAGATTTAAGTCAAATTGTTTGTAGAAGATGTAACAAAGTTGGTCATTACGGAGAAGATTGTCGAACTTCCATGGATAAAATTTCCAAGTTTCATCAAAACAAAGAACAGTTTGCAAATGATCGAGATGATGATAGTTCAAAATATGGCTTTACCTCATCTTCAGAATTACAAATATTCACCGATTTTCAAAGTGATTATGAATATTCTTGGTTTTTAGATTCAGGAGCATCTCAACACATGACTTTTAGACGTGACTTCTTTTGGAATTTTCAGGAATGCCATCTTAATTCCATCTTTCTTGCAGTTAATACCAAGCATGCTCCTTATGGAAAAGGTGTAGTTAAAGTTTATTTACCTAATATTGGAGAAACAATGATTTCAAATGTATGGTATGTACCAACATTTAAAAAGAATTTGTTGTCTTTAGTCATGATTCGACAACGAGGACATCAGGTGATTATGGAATATGGCTTAGTTAAGATTAATTTAGTTAAACAAAATATGAAAATAGTGATGACAGGTTATGAATACGAAAAAATATTAAGGATGAAAGGGACAGTTAGTCCAAGGCATTCTGATTTTGTAGGAGTAGTAATTTTAGGTATTTCACCTATAATATTGTGGCATGTGAGATATGGACATCTCAACTTTGAAAGTCTCTCTCAATTGAAAAATAAAGGGATGGTTAAGGGAATTCCAACTTTCAAAAAGGAAAATGCAAAATGTGAAGCTTGCATTTATGGAAAACAAAGTTGAGAGAGTTTTCCAACAAGTTCATGGCGTGCAAATAGGCGATTGCAACTAGTTCACAATGATGTTTGTGGACCACTACAAACTTATTTAGGTGGTTGCAAATATTTTTTACTCTTTTTTGATGATTTCAGTAGAATGAATTGGGTTTACTTCTTGAAGAAAAAGTCAGAAGCGTTTGAAAAGTTTAATATTTTTTGTCAACTTGTTGAAAATGAATTTAAAGAAAAGATAGGCACTCTCAAGACAAATAATGGAGGGGGATTCACTTCTCATGAATTCAAAAATTATTGCACAGACAATGGGATAAGAAGACATATTACAAATTTCTGCACTCCTCAGCAAAATGGAGTCATAGAAAGAATTAATCGCACCTTGTTAGGAATGACAAGGTACATGTTAACCTTTAAAAAATTAAATCCTACATATTGGGCATAAGAAATCCATACAACTATCTACTTAAGGAATAGGTCTCCAACTGCTTCTTTGGATGGAATCACACCTTATGAAGCATGGTTTGGTTTCAAACCTCGAGTTAAACATCTTAGAGTTTTTGGAGTAGTATGTTATGCCTTAGTTTCAAAATAAAAACGAACTAAGATTGACTCAAGAAGCTTGAAATGCACAATGATTGGGTATTCTGATGAGAAGAAAGGGTACCGACTTTTGTCGAATGGAAAATTTATTGTAAGAAGGGATGTACTTTTTTATGAAACCGAAACTAAGATTGTTGAAGAAATAGAGTCTTCTTCAAAAGTTAGAAACTAAAGGAAATCAAAGAAAAGGAAAAATGCAAACTCAACCAAATTCACAAAATTGGTATGAGCTTGATTTTCCTTCATCTAAAGATGATACATCCAGTCCATTTACTTCAACAACACCATATGGGTCTTCTAGCAGTTCATCAGAATCTCCTAGCAGTGGCAGTTCACTTGACAATGATTCTCCACCTCCAAAATCTTCAACTGATCGACGAACATCAATTTACATTAATCCAATTTAAAATAATGGTAATTCAGATCACCAAACAAGTGAACATCGATTACCAAAATGGGAATTTCAACTTTTGAAAGATGTAAGGCCTGATGAGCAGAATAAAATAGGAACAAGGGGATCACACAACAGTGAAAGAAATTTTTCCTTGATTAAATGATTTTACTAGACCTTCCACATACAAAGAAGCAGTAAAACATAAAGAATGGAAATAGGCTATGATTGAAGAGTATCAAGCAGTAATTGATAACAACACTTGGAAACTTGTTGATTGTCCTACAAGTGTTCAACCCATCGGATGCAAATGGGTTTACAAAATTAAATACAACCAACATGGAGAAATTGACAAATATAAAGAAAGACTTGTGGCTCAAGGTTTTGTACAGTAGGAAGGCATTGATTATGAGGAAACTTTTGCTACTACAGCTAAATAGAATACCATTCGATTAACACTTGCATTGGTCCCTCATAAAGGTTGGAATGTTCATCAAATGGATGTAAAAAGTGCTTTTCTCAACAGATAATTACAAGAATATGTATATATGCAACAACCACCAGATTTTGAAATTGAAGGGTAGGAACATAAAGTCTACAAATTAGTTAAGGATTTATATGGGTTAAAGCAAGATCCCCGAGTTTGGTATACCAAAATGGATGAATACCTTAGGAAAGTTGGTTTTCAACGAAGTGAATCTGATGATACTTTGTATATCTGTCAGCAGGGTCCATATCTGGTGATTCTTGTTATGTATGTAGATGATTTGATCATTATGGGAAACAATGATGATCATATTGAATAGGTGAAAAAGGAGCTACATGCAGGTTTTAAGATGACCGATTTGGGACTACTTCACTGCTATCTTGAAATTGAAGTATTCCAACGTCCACATCATATTTTCATTTCTCAAAGTAAGTATGTAGAAGGAATTCTTTAGCTATTTGGAATGCAGGATTGCAAACCATCTCTTACCCCTATGGAGAAACACTTGAATCTTTCAAAATTTGAAGGGGGGGGAATGGTAGACAACACTACTTATAGATAGTTAATTGGCAACTTGATTTATTTGACAAACACTCGACCATATCTATCTTATGAAATCATTATTATTTAACGCTTTATGCAACAACCACGGGACATCCACTGGAATATAGCTAAAAGAGTTCTTCAGTATATCCAAGGAACAAAATATTTTGGTCTTCTTTACAAAAGGACTAAATTTTTTGTACTTGGTGGTTTTTTAGATGCCGACTTTGCTGGAAGTATTGGTGATCAAGCATCAACATCAGGTTATTTAATGAAAATGGGTTAAGAAGAAGTGTATTGGAGTTGTAAGAAACAAGATACAATGGCCACTTCTTCAGCAGAACCAGAATACAACTTAGCATGGGAAGCAACATGTGAAATTGTTTGGTTACACAGAGTTTTGCAGGACTTGGGCATTTCTCAAGAAGAAGCTACATCATTATTCATCGATAGCCAGTCAACCATTAAGCTTGCCAAGAATCCAGTTTTTCATTCAAAGACAAAGAATTTGGACACCAAGTATCATCATATCATATCACTCATTGCAAAGGATGTCATCAAGCCAATTTATTGTCCTTCAGAAGATAAGATCTCCGACATTTTCACAAAACCTCTTGGCAGAATAAAATTTACTAAGTTCAAGGATGAACTTTGTATCAGTTGTAATGTATCTTTGGATCATAGGGGGGAATGTTATATGATCCAAAATACAAATATCATAGTTTAAAATACTTTGATAAAATAATTATTAATTTAGAATAATAAATTAATAATCTAGAATATTTGATTAATAAATGGAGACATTTAAAAATAGAGTATTGTTGTGAAAGATATGACTCTAGAGAGGTGTAATATCTTAGGATATAAATTAGGAGTATAGTTAGAAGATTGTTAAGATAACATTTATTGTAAATGGACACTTGTTTATTTAATAAGTTATCCATAACTAGAGTTTGTTAGGACATTTAGCTTATATATAACTCATTGCAAGAGTGTTGGTGTGTTCGGGTGTAAACTCTTGCAAATTCTCATATGTAATTTATTTTCCCATTTAATATAAACGTGTGTCCGAGGAAACTTCTACCATTATAATTGTGAAAATCAAACTCACAATCTCTTTTAGAATGGATTTAATGCTTGGGATTTGTTGATTATGGAGTGTGTGTGCCAATTTATTATTTCTCTAATTTTTTCATTGTAAATATTTAACTATGTGATCATAATATTTTGCAAATTTAGAGGATGCTCAAAATTTGATCGTTTTTTCTTTTAGAAATAATTTCAAATTTGATTGTTTTCGTTTTTTACAAATAATTTGATTTTGAAATGACTTAAATTTATAGTGTCTTCATATATTTGAAAAACTAAATGATAGTTAGTAATGGGATACGATGTTTTAAAAATTATTTGGCATTATTGTTTTGATAAACCTGGTGTGCTACAATATATATTAAAATGTAGCCTAAGGGACTATGCTCTGATTCTCTAGTGTTGTCATCATTGGTTTTGGCAGGTATCCATCCAACCTATTCATCACATTCCTTTGCAATACAATAAAATGTTGTAGGTGTTTGTTATAAGTTCATCTACAACATGTGCATGATTCGAATTCGAAGAATTTCAATTATAAATTCACCCAAGAAGAAGTTTCTTATATATATATATATATCTGGAATATCATTTTAGTAATGTGTTCGAACATTTATCTTCTCACACCATGTTTCGTCATTGTTATCTTGGTTAGGCACCATACATTGGCACCTGGGTTTCTTAAGCAAGACCTGTTTTGCTACTTATTTTGAACATTGGTTATCACATAATACTTGTCTTTGACATTAAATACTAAAATATTCTCTACTCTAGTTGTCTTTTCACAACATTAAATCCACCACGTAGCTCACACCTATATAAATATCCTACCATCACAACAATTTTATGTCACTTAATGAAAGCTTCCTAAAGAATCTTAGACATCTTGTCTTTATAAATCCACACTTGAATTCATGCCTAACCATTTTACATGTAACTTAATGGAATCTTCCTAAATAAGCTTGGACACCTTGTATTTATGAATCCCCACTTGAATTCATGCGTTATGAGCATTCTCAATTCTTGTCAATATCGGAACTGACCTCACATTTTTTACATACTTCATGTTTTTGAATCCCACACTGGCCATACTACAATTTTCTTTAATATCTTTATCTCCAATACTAGCCATAATGAGGTTTCTTAGTAATATTAATTAAAAATGAGTTAATGTCAATTTTGAACAACAAACAAGAGACATTGAACCAACAGAAGGAAATCATGTCATCTCTCTTTTTTCATTTTCACATATTCCATCTTTGTAATAGCATCTAACATGTTGATTCATAGTTATTTTACTGCATTCATAATTCTATGTGTTTGTCTCTTAAAATTAAAGACATGGTTATAGCTTTGGTATATAATATGATTATTATTTTATCACATTGACAAATCTCTTAACCACTTAGTGTGTAATTCATGGAATCCCCACTAATACAAAATATAGTGAAAAGAAAACACATAATTAATAATTGAATGTAAATCTCTCAACAATCCACCAATCTTTTATAAGTTTGGTCAAGCTCACCATAAAGATTGCATAGTTTTTTTTTGTTTCACATAAAACTATTTAATGCTTATGTTTTGGATTAAAAATTCTATTAGGCTTGGTGAAATTTATTAACTTGTGCTTATGTTTATTCAACTTATAGCATCATGAAGTCCTCACTCCTCCTTTGTTCTCTAGAAAGATCATTTCACTTTTCTCCTCTCTATGCATCTTTATTTATCACATTATTTCACTTTCTTCTTGTTGTTTCTATCAACATTAGCATCAACACGATGATACTTTGCAAATATTTTGGTAATTCTCCATAGATATATTTCCCTTTACCTCATCTAAATCTAAATATCGACATGATATATATCATTTATAGCATTAATGTTGAGTATAACATTTTTTAATCTAGTTGACATTTTTAAGAAAGCTATAAGGTAACATAATTTTTATTATTATCAAATTTATGCATTAAGAATTGTGATCTAACATCTTACTCTTTCATACATTTTTACATTGTCTGATACACAAAGTAAACATTCAATATCCTCAATAAAAACAACATATTTGGTGGTATTGATGAGTAATTTCCTATTTAATATTCAATGTCTACCAAATTGTAATTAATTATGTAGAACACCAAGAAAAAATTCAGTCTAAAGATCACCCTCTAACTGGAATGGGGGGAATAATAGAGAAAACATATTATGATGGGGGGGATAAGAGAGAAAACATATAATATGTTTTCTCTAGTATTTCCCTCTACCCCCACCCCCCACTCATATGATGGTGGGTGAGGGAAATAATAGAGAAAACATGTTATTATCCCACACTCATATGACAGTGGGGGTGAGGGGAATAATATAGAAAACATATAATATGTTTTCTATATTATTCCCCTTACCCTCACCCTCACCCGTGAGGGTGGGGGTGGGGATAATAATAGAGAAAACATATAATCGTGGGGGTGGGATGAAATATTAGAAAAAACATATTATAGATTTTTCTCTATTATTCCCCCCACTCTCATCTGAGGGTGTTCCACACTCATATGAGACACATTCATATGAGGGTGGGGGCGAATAATAGAGAAAACATACGAGGGTGGGGATGGAGGGGATAATAGAGAAAAACTACACCTTCATATGAGGGTGAGGGTCCCATCCTCATATATGAGGGTATATGAGGGTGAAGATGGGGGGAATAATAGAGAAAACATATTAGTATGTTTTCTCTATTATTCCTCCATCATAACCCTCATATAAGGGTGGGGGGAATAATAGAGAAAACATATTATTATCCCACACTCATATGAGGGTGGGGGTGAGGAGAATAATAGAGAAGACATATTACCCCACACTCATATGAGGGAGGGGGTGGGGTAAATAATAGAGAAAACATATTATTATATGTTTTCTCTATTATTCCCTCCATCCCCTCCATCACCCTCACCCTCACCCATGTTCCACCCACATATGAGGGTGGGAGGAATAATAGAGAAAACATATGAGGGTGGGGATGGAGGGACTAATAGAGAAAACATACACCCTCATATGAGGGTGAGGGTCCCACCCTCATATATGAGGGTATATGAGGGTGAGGATGGGGGGAATAATAGAGATAACATATTATTATATGTTTTCTCCATTATTCCTCTCACCCTCCCTCACCCACACTCATACAAGAATGGGGGTGGAGGCAATAATAGAGAAACCATATTATTATATGTTTTCTCTATTATTCCCAGCACCCTCCCTCACCCTCACCCATGAGGGTGGGGGTGGGGAGAATAATAGATAAAACATATAATTATACCCCCAAACTCATATGCGGGTGAGGGTGGGAGGAATAATAGAGAAAAAATATTATTACATGTTTTCTCTATTATTCCCTACACCCTCCCTCACCCTCACCCATGAGGGTGGGGGTGGGGATAATAATTGAGAAAACATATTATTATATGTTTTCTCTATTATTCTCCCTACCCCCCTTCACCCATGAGGGTGGGAGCGGGTGAGGGTAGGGGTGGAGAGAATAATAGAGAAAACATATAATATAGAAAATATATTATTATATGTTTTCTCTATTACTCCGCCCACCCCTACTCTCACCCTCACCCACGAGGGTCGAGG